>CBMN010772215.1:0-17210 GCA_000582825.1 Hordeum pubiflorum | reverse complement strand
TACTCTACCCTCGAAAACGGTTGCGATCCCCTATACTTGTGGGTTATCCGCTACCCATGGAGCTAGCGCTGGAGCAGAAGAGGAGATGGCCACTCTCCTCCGGATGTAGAGCGATGCAGAGCTGGTCGGACGAGCGCGGGCCACATTGTGGCGGCGGGCCTGGAGGAACTGGCGGCAGACACCACGAAGCTCAAGCTTCAACCGATGTTCAGCTGCGACCGCTAGATGGCGATGCGGAGCTCAAGCTTCTCGTTGTCCGACACGTTCCTGTTGAATCCGCCATCCTCCTCCTTCAGGAGGTCATCCTAGTCCATGGGATTGGTCTCGCTACCAGAGTCGTGGCTGGACTTGACCATGATGGAGGGGACGAAGAGATTGGAAGAGGAAGTGGAGGAGGTGGGAGGGGAGTAGAGAGGGCGAGAGGAGTGAGAGTTTGACTAGGGTTCGTCCGAGCGGATGGGGTTTTTGTGGGGACAGTGGTGGGGGCAGCGTGGGCCTGAGAGTTTGACTAGGGTTCGTCCGAGCGGATGGGGGTTTTGTGGGGACAGTGGTGGGGGCAGCGTGGGCCATAGCGGGTCGGTTCGACGTGGGGTGCATTTGGGCCGGATTTAAGCGGCGTGGTTGGGTGGGTTTTTTGCGTCCGGGCAGTCCGCCCGGGCGTTTGGGGCGGGTATGGAGGGTCTAGTTGTGGATGCTCTTTGGGGGAAGCAAAATGTCTTATGTTGTGGTGTCAAATTTCGAGTGATGTCGTCAGAACAAAAGAGTAGTATTCGCGCATCTAGTTGAGAAGTGCCAACGATGTCGACTCCGAAGGATCCATGGCCCAGAGGGTAAGATGACGCTTGGCTTATCATACCTAGACGTCCGTCCGAATTGATGGAATAACCAGAACAATGTTGTGGTTGCCGAAGCAGCCCCGACCCAACAAAGACACAAACCGACTCCCATGGTTTCGGAAAGTGAACGGGAAAATTGTCCACCCGACCTCTTCGCTAGATCTGATGGTGCACGCATTGCCGAAGCCTAAGAATACCTTATTGAACACCACTGCCACCACTGCGAGAAGGGTCGTCTGATCTACTTGTCGACCCGATCTCATTAATGGATCAGATGGCACACATACCACCAGGACGAGTGAAGAAACAAGGAACCATTATTGAACACTGTCGCTACCACCGACAGAAGGGCTGGAGTGACAGACTAATGAAGGCATACCTAGTGCACCAAGAGGAGGAAACTACAACTCCCATCGATAGATAAGGACCTCCTTGCACACCTCCGCTGGCTCCAAGAAGGAGGTCGGTGATGTACCGGCGAAAAATGGTGGCGGCAAAGGAGGAACCGGCCTAGATCGCCTTTGAGGCCAGGGATACCAAGTCCTACTAAATGGCAAAGGGGGGTTGCCTCACTATTTGAAATGAACCTACCTCACTTTAAGCTAAAGTAGTTATCATAATGTAACTGAGCATTTAGATTTTGAATGCACCCAAAATTTCTTTTGAATTTTGCATTCACAATTAACAATGAAAAATCATACTAAGACAATGTTGGTGGCACCATGTTTTTCTTAAAACAGGGAACATATCGGCGACAGGGGTAGAGAATACAAATCATGCGAAGAACACTACCCTTTTTTCTAGTTGACACCAAGTCACCAACCTATAGGCAATAGAAGCAGCACTACAATACTCTAGATCACATGATACTGACGCGAAAACTCAACTCTGCACCCAGGCTCATCTGCTCCCGCTGACGAAAAAAATAAAAACAAATATTAGAAAATTTCAAAAAATTCCAAATTTTTTTGTGTGGTACATATTTTAATGCGTGAGGTCCGCTCCAAATTTCAACTTATTTGGACATCCGAGCAGCTCTCGGCAAAAATGACAAATCGGGTCAAAAAAATTGGTGAACAGTAATCCTTTTTTACAGACCCCGATTTGTCTTTTTTGCTGAGAGCTGCTCAGATGTCCAAATAAGTTGAAATTTGGAGCGGACCTCATGCATCAAAATATGTATCACACAAAAAACATTTGGAATTTTTGGAATGTTTCTAGTATTTGTTTTGATTTTTTTCGTGAGCGCGGGTGCAGATGCNNNCGAGAGCCGAAACGCCGCTCTCATAGTGACGCCATTTTGACATGCTTTGTAAGTACAGGATACTCTAGGCCACATGATTATGACGTCCATTTTGGCATAGATGCAATACTGATCTACCAACCGGGAAAGGATGGCCACCTCATTGTTTGGAAGAGATGACTTGCACCTCTTTGGTGTTTGGTGTAGACAACCGTCTTTCATTTTTCTTTTCATAATGAGACACCCCTTCAAATTTAACCTCGTTCCAATATAAAATTATTTTATCATAATTCAAACTCCTTGTCTCTTAGAAGTTGATCTCATGTATTAAAAAACAATCCAACAAACTGTTGTGCATATCACATCATGTTAATGGAATGCGCAGATTTCGAAACTAGAATGGTGTGCATCAACTTATATGGCTCCCAAGCTCTGTGCTCCCGTATTGGAAGTAAAAAATAGCATTTGCAAGTAAATAAACTAAAAAGTTGCACGTACGCAAGTGTTTCGGTACTTCGTTCGTACATGAATCATCGTGGAAATTTTGATTTTCGTAGCGTATGGCTCCAAAGCTCACATGGTAGGCCCCAAACTAAGCTCATACGAGTACCACTCTTCTGTGGACAAGTGTAACCTGGTTCTCCATTATTTTTTTCCCTTCTAGTACCAGCACCGGAGAATCGCTTCTCTGCTCATGCTGGATTGACAGGTGGCCATACTAAAAGTTGTATACATAAACTCTGGATTCGACTCTTGGTAGGAAAAGCGACGAGGCTAGACGCATCCGGGTGGTCATGATCATCGTGGCATCATGTGACACCAAAGCAAGTGATAAGCTCCAAGGATTCTTGAAACGACGCGTATATAGACAGGATAAACAAAATCTTGTCGGTAAACCGACAACACACAAATGTGCATGTACACGTTTATAAGGATGAGTGTATGTGTGTTATGTGAGCATATGCGCTTGTAATGTGCATCTAAAAAAACGACAATGGTGCGAGAGGGGGCTCAGACCGCCCAAGGCGGATGATGAGCACAAGGATGTAGTACGCTGGTGCGTGAGGGGCCCCAGGACGATAAGCACAAGGGCTGTAGTACGTAGGTAATAACTAAACAGTGAACACTCGCGCCATTCGGTATAAAACCAAGTTAGTGTTAAAATGGTGGGTGTTCTAAAGCAGGAGGGGGCAATGAAAGATGAATTTGTTTCTCAAAGAAAAGGGCGCAATTTGTTCCGCTCGGAAAAAAAGACATAGTTTGTTATTCTTGTTGAAAATAGCCAAAAATCATGGTGCCCAAGTATACGTGGCCAAAACTTGGGCTGGGCCTAAACAAACCACGATACAAAATTCAGGCCCGAGCCCGGCCCGGTCCGACCATCAGGCCTAGTTTCTGAACCCAAGTCCAAAAAAGCCCGGCCTGAACCGACAGGCCTGGCCCGACATAGTCATAAAATGGTTTTTTTGCAGGCCCGAGCCCGGCCCGACTTTCGGGCTTCGTTCTGAGGCCCAGGCCCGGTCCACGGGCAAGACCGAGCCCGGCCCGGCCCTGGCCGGGTTTCCCATGGCCAGGTATATGCCCAAGATACACATAAATTTATCATGATGGGCCAGTTCTTTTAGGTGACTTAAAAAATAAATTGCTTCTTCATAGCTTAAAAAATAAGACACCCCTTACATTTTTAAGACTTCTAAATCAATTACCCCATAACTTGTTTTGACGTCCCACTGTATAAGGGGACAGCCTATGAAAAAAAGCTAAGGAGGCGCCGGCTTATTTTTTAAGCCCGTAAAAGTACTAACCCGAAAAGGCAGGAAAGAGACCCGTTGCGCGGTGTATCATACTGTATTATCTTGCTGGCCAAAAAATACTTGGCATGAAGCACCAGATGCTTCCAGGCCAAAATGCAAGCAAGCAACTCCTGCTCTGCAACTTCAAGTGAAGTTGCCTTCCACTTCAAGTACATATCCCCCTTTTATATAAAAAGAAGGGGCACGGCAGCAATCAGGGCCTAAATACTTGCCCAAACTTTCACAAGTCGCTTTACCTTTGGACCTCTTTAACACTTGGAAAGTTGGAATCATGCTCTCATCAAGAGATCATGAGGCAAAAGCCCCCAACTCAATGAGGAAATCTGGCTTTTCCGAAACTCGGAAATTTTTCCTGCAATCTTTTTGGCTCTAGTGTATCATACAAGATAAAATTGTTCTTGTACCAACAGTATACCAGCCAATTCTGCTATTAATATTCGGTTCCTCCGACGAGTATTATCTCAAGATTACATTATGAATGGTACTTTGGGATGCATGCACAAAGTTTTTTGGACATTCCGCAAAAAAAGTAGTTTTTTGGACCGGAAGCTTGCTTCATGATCCTAAAAAAGATGGCAGAAAACAAGATGCAAGTTCTGCAACTCTTCATCATCACCCATTAGACAGATATCTTTGAAGCTTTGTGTACAATCATGCTCAAGATAAAGATGCCGGGCAAAAGTACACGTGAGATTCAGTTTCTGTAAAGACGAACCCAAGTTCCCAAAATTGCGCAAATGGTGTTGCCACCAAATGTAAACAAAGAGGAATGAATATTCACATGAAGTTATTTCTGGCAATTCACAGCTTTTTCAGCTATTTTGCCGTTGGCTGTGCCCTTGTGGAAAGGCCAGAAACTAGCTAGCCGTTCAAGCACCCCAGCGCCCTTGGAGAAGTATCCGAAGGCTTGTGGAGGTGCAGCCGGAGGAAAGTCCTCCGGGGGCATGGCAAATGGCCGCACCATCTTCTCAAACTTGTCCAGTGTCAGGCAAGAGCCAACTTCCTGCAGTCTCTCGGGCCCCATTATCGGCAGGGTGTGCTCCTGGAGCAACGGAGAAGTTTCACTGGTTTTGTCCTGGACCAACCATACGTTATGTTAGTAACCTAGTAAGAAGCAAGCAGAGACTTCTTGATTGTGAATAGAGAGACGTGGGTGAGTACCTCGAGAGGGCTGAGATCAGCGCCACGACTGAATGTCATTTCGATCCGGAACCTTTTCTCATCTTCTAAAGGAACCTATAAACAGTAGATTTGGTGACCATCAGAAGTTTCCAAGTACAAGGATAATACCAATATTGGCAAAGAGCACCTATATGAGTATTCTGTCGAAATTATGAGTATGATGCACATATGTACATGCTACAAAATCAGATGAAAGTTACAACCAACTTTCCATGTATAGTACTCCCTCCATCCCATAATATAAGAGTGTTTCTGACACTACGCTAGTGTCAAAAACGCTCTTATATTATGAGACAGAGGGAGTAACATTTTGATAGGCATGCTGGACATATAGCTACAAGCAGTAGGGAAAAAACAGTCAAAAAGAAAGTGCACTTTTATTGCTTATCACTTTGTGAAGAATATAGTGAAACACTTGATTTAAAGAGAGAACTGACACCAATACCATTTCAACTAACATTGATCTCCCACATCACACAACTGTTCCATCCTTGCAGACACTACACATGACGTACAGGATAGGACTATTTGGATGGAAAGTAGGTTTGCCAACAATGCAAGATCAGATAAACAGAATTCTGATCTACCACCAATCCTATTCCCAACTTCATTACATGAGCAATAGAATGGTTCTAGAGCGTGCATGCATAAATAGGCTAAGGCTTTTCCCGGCAAAAAGGTCAGACTACAAGGGGAGGCCACTACTTAGTCACATAACACCTTATTGATCGGAAATGGCCCTATCACAAAGTATTATCAAATAACCATTTTCATGAGATTTCAAAAATAATGAAATCCCAACTCATTTGGAAAAATGACTTGCCTACTACGCCATCCCTGGTAAATGGTAAGCAGAAATACAGAAATATGAACAAAAACCAAGACGCTTGGATACATACCCTGTAGAGAAGACAAACAAATTCAAAGTACAAGATTCAGGACACACCAGTTCAGTGTGAGAAATAACAAATGCTGAAGAGATTATGTCACTTGGCATAATCAATAGATGATTTGATGCCCAATTTCATATACTGATTAAATACAGAGATCCCAACATAGCAAATGGAGATGGTATATTAGGTTGTAGTTTTTCCCATGACTGAGGAATGAAGAAATATCTAATTGCATTGGATGCTATATAAAATCACCCCTCGGTCCATCAGTGAAATGACGCTGCACAAGACAATTGGCAAGCAACACTCCATAGTCCATACTGCATACATAACTAGCAATAGTGACAGCCCCCCACACAACCGAGTTATTTTGACCGAAAGCAAAAACAGCTAGCTTAGCACCAAAGCTCCCCTCAATTGTAGTTACTACAGGTTTACATGAGTATTGCAAGTAGGGCATTTGAGCACTGAAGATAGCTTTCTGAAGAAAAAGGATCAACAATACTTCATTCCCACGAGAGTATTTGAGTAAGATAGCTTTTTCAAGAAAAGGATCAACAATACTTGATTCTAGTATAAGGTTAGAAAACTTTCAGCGCAAAATCTTTCAAGAATGCTAACTCATATAAATAGTAGAAATATGCAGGATTGTTTATAATTATAATATAATAAAGGTGAAAACTGTTGACAGACATATTGAGAAATATCCTTACCTCTGTATTTTCGAACATTCTAAGCACGATATTGCTCATGTAATCGAGCTCCCTGGTTCTATGTAGTCGGTCCAAAGTACTTTGGCAGACAAGGCTATCCTCTCCGTGTAGAGACTCATCCAAGTTGCAATACCGAAGGACATTCATCAATGAGTGTATATGCGATTCCTGGTGGAGAAATTGCACATGTCAACACTTGGATTTCCAAAATGATGATAAGAACAAAGTACAGAAGTGCTCTGGTGTACCGATGTGAAATAAAGCCTTGTGCGGACATGTCGGTCTGGTGTCTTCACATTTGCATACCTGAAATGAAGTATATTAGAACAATAAAATTTGTATGCAAATCAGTACAAACTTAATGTTGCAATAATCTGAAAAAACATGCACGCACTTAGGATCTAAGCGGTATTTAGTTTCTCTATCGTCTTCATCTTCTTGGTCCATTGACTTTTCACTCGTGGTGCTAGATCTTCTTCCATCCTCATTTCTTACTTGAATCTTTTGCTGGTGCTCTACTTCTTTTGTTGGTAGGAATAAAGCTTCATCTTCAGTAAACTTCGGGTCAGCAACACAAATAGCTTCTTCACGAGTGTTCCGTAAATCAATTAGAACTTTTCCCATTAACCGGCGTGCTATCTAGGAAAGCCAATAAAAGTGAAAAACACATAAATAATTCATCAGCTGGAGATACCGTATGCATAGTATGCATACGATGTTCTACAACGACAAAAGAAGATAGTGCACGTCTAGCTTGACAACAAACCTTTGATCCAATTTTTAGTTTTTGCTTTGGGTTGATCCCGTACTCATTTGGAATAACACCATCAGCAAGAAGCTACAAGAATCAGTGTTAGATAAGGTTTGAAGAACATGTAAAACACTCCAGAGAACTTATCGACGTCAATGAACTATCAGCAAGTTTGAAGCTACAATGGATCATAGAGCCTGGGCAAATAATTAAGGCCCTGAGCTAGCTACCGTTTGCCCATTAAACTACCAACAAAATTTGCACGACTGGCTCAAATTCGTATGGAGCTTCCTCGGCTGAGCCCAGGCAGCTGCCCAGGGTCGCCGGGAGCTAGCTCCGCCACTGAAACTGAATGTGCTACAATGGATCTAAGAAAGAGAAGGAATGTTAAAACACATAGTAGTTGCGTAGTCTCCCTCACAGATCACTTCAACTTAAGAATTGTATAATTCGTTAAATTGAAATGGTCATAATAGTCCTATGATTATGGTTACTTTAAAGATTCAACATATGTGCCTCCAGTAAGCAGGCAAGGCTCTATCCAATACAATGATACAATAGGGTGCCTTTCCAAACTTGTGGCTAAAAATCAATGAATTCACAGCTTTGGTGAAATGATATCCCCAAAGCTTTGCTTGACTTACGTACTCAGTTGCTTCTATCAAAATAATGTGGTTATATGATGTAAATACAAAATATATGCTTAATCAATATAACTTTCATATAGAATCAAAAGAAATATCAAACAGAAGAGTACGAAATGTAAACTTGCTTACTTGAGCAACTTTGTAAAGCTCTTCCAAACCCTTAAGATTGAGATGAGCATTATGCACGAGGTCATATCTGCCATGGCATTCAGTAGTTCAGTTGTAAGGCTTATGTGTTACGCCAATTACAGATTGTTGTATTAGGATGATGATGTAATTATTCTCAAGGAGAAAATGAGCATATTATGTATAAGGTGAACAACAGCACACACATCAATTTCTAACTTTCTGAAGTTTGCTAAGCTAGTTTTGTTTCTATGTTTTGGAGCTTTAAACCATGGATATCTTCATGTCATATTAAGCATTTATACACTGAAGGGGCATTGATTGTTTCAAATGGAAGACAAGAATTAGGATGCAAGTTAGTATATGGGAAAAAGTTGATTTGCCCTCCTTAAATACGGAGATCACTTACTTGCACGAGTCATAGACATCTGGAATCTGTGTAATGTCAAATCGGCTGCACAGTGATTCAAAAAGCTCCATGAGTGAAATAAGCTCAAAAGAAAACTCAAAAAATTGATTTACAACATCAGGAAAAATTCTGAACGTGAAACACTTTACTCACTCCTTTCTTTCATTATATAAGTCTCGCTCAAGTTTTTTCCATCGAGCAAACATCAAGAGGAAGCTTTCACTACCACAAGGTAAACCAGCAGCAATACGAGCAACATCAATTGTTGTTTTCCCAAGAGCCTTTGCTTGGTCGTATCTAGAAAATGAGCTTGTCAGCGCAAGCTTCTCATCTTCGCCTTCAGCAAGCAGCTTGACTTGTGCAGTAACTTCTTTCGTCAACTTGGCCTAATTAATGTACAATAAGGAGACAGAATTATGTAGTCATTAGTTGCTACGTAAAAAAAAAGTATGCAGCTTAGAAATTTTATCTAGGACTGACACCAAACATTTTTTGTACTGAAACCCTACAGGAATCGACTATAACACACACACACACACACACACACACAAAGACGGGAACAGAAAAAATTAATTATGTGCAAGAATTTTCGAAATAATTGTGTGATGTTGATGCAGTTAAGGCAGAAGTTGTGTGTGCATCCCTAACTCCATATGACAGCACACCCTGCACTTAGGCAACAGACTGATAGTAGACCTACATGCCAACTCGCAGCAGACAGCTTTTAGATAGTGCACCGCCACAAATTCTCAACTTTCATTTGCTTAGCTTAGATTGGTTATCTTCATGATCCCACCAAAGAGTTGGCACATCGGGTGCGATGAATCTATAGTAGTGAGCTTTGGGTGTCACCAAACAAATTTTCTTAAAATTATTTGAATGGCAAAAGACCAACCCAGACTTCTTGATATCTTATTGAGGCAACTCATAAAAATATTGTTTGCATCATTATGACTTGAAGTACAATTAAAAAAGTGACAAAAAATATTTTTCATCATGACTTATTCAAAATAGTAACTGCAAGTACATCATGGATAAATATTGTGAATAATGCTAGATATGTTCAAAACAAATGATTTATCTTAGATCCATTCAATATACTTTACCATCTTAGGAAGAAGTTCGGAAGCATTTGGAGGCAATCCTGCACCATCAACCATCCATGGAAACTCCACCGATCCATTGGTATTCTTTGCTTTAGCATTTGAAATGATGATTTCATGCAATCTAGCCTGAAAAGCAAATCAGTTTACTGAACATTAGCTAACAATAAACGATGAGCTAAACTCACATGATATTTAAGACAATTAAGAGGCAGCGGGAACTGGGAAGATGCTAGCTCTTCAAAGATATACGAGTTTAATAAAGTGGAATTTAGGATTTTCCTACAACTACTGACTGAATATCACATCACAAAGCTTCTGAAGATTGCCAAACAACAGTAAGAATTATTGAGGTAGCAGTTAGATTCAACGTTCATGGGTCTGAAAATTTAACAGAACTGCTTGTGGTCACAGCAGTTCATAGAAGCTACATACTTAAGAGGCAACATTATCATCTCCTATATGTTCCAAGGCAAGACCTAAACAATGTGGAAACTTTGGCATGGTGGGATCTGCCTCGAGCTAAAAACAAATAGAGACATAACTGTGCATGTGCTGCCTTTTCCTGGGAACTTTAGACACCCACTTGAACTCAAGTGAAAAATACAGTGTGTTTATCAAATTTTGAAAGCAAACCTTAGCTTCATCCATCTCAATGCTAGCATCCTCCAATCCATCTAGCATAGATGAGTCTTTACTTACTAGAGAGACCTGAAAAAGTTAATACAAAAGATGAATTTGAGAGAGAGGTGAAATTAAGGAACAAATGAATCTGCTAGGAAACAAGCAACAGACCAGTATGGGAGTTAGTTGTCCTTCCAAATCAAGAAGACCTTTCGCAAATGCTGCAGCAGACATCTGACATGTACACCATCAGAAACAAATGAATCAGGATTGACTATTAGCATATGAGAAAAAATTATGCATGCCAATATGTATTTTGAAATGAGTTGCTCAAATCCCAGTCCTAGACAGAAGATACACTTAACATAAGCGAAAGAAAATAAGGACAAGATCAAAAGAGAAAAAGGAGCTGCTCGGCAGAAGGATCCATGACGGGATCTGCTCAGTCTTCCTCCTGCCCCGACGCCCTAGCCTTCTTCACCAACATCGACACCCCAAATAGCATAACATGCCTACTATTATCAGGGCATCTCATGCTGCCATGAATTTTACTGAAAATACCAGGAATGAGAAATAAAAAATCAAGGTTTTCCCATGCTCTCTTCACTATTGTCACCAGTGACAACATCAGCTTTGGCACACTCAACACTCGAGGCAAACTTCCTCCGGGAGAGCAACCCAGGAGGCCCAAAGTTCCTTTTCTAGATACCTGACTGCTCAAGTCTCACCTTAAGATTTAAAATGAGACCACCCAGGGACCAGCCCCAAGTAGCATTTTATTACAGAACAAACTACAAAGACAACATCATGAACCCTGCTAGGTCTCAACTG
Source organism: Hordeum pubiflorum (assembly GCA_000582825.1). Taxonomy (NCBI): domain Eukaryota; kingdom Viridiplantae; phylum Streptophyta; class Magnoliopsida; order Poales; family Poaceae; genus Hordeum; species Hordeum pubiflorum. The sequence continues at coordinate 6,038 of CBMN010772215.1, read as the reverse complement.
CGGATGGACAGCATGCGCACTCACACTGCTAGCCAGCCGAGCGATGCTCGGATATCCATATTGTCCTACGCTTTTCGTAGTTTAAACATACACAGATATCGAGCTAGTTACCACAAGACAAAGTATTTGATTTCTCACTAATCACCATTACATAGCAAGAAGCACGAACTTTTGCAACCTAAGTTGAAAATATCTAAAAGGATTTCAAAGGTGCTATGGATTGAAAAGGACAGCTAAAAGAATTACCTGAACACGTCCTTCATCTGAACTGTATATTTTCAAATCGTGTCTGTACGTGCTATGAAGTCGAAGCAAACCTGTTCCCTCCCCTGATTCAGGATTCCATGCTAGTCAGAATAACATTTTCAAGTGCAAGACAAAAGAAGTTTCATAAGTACTAAAGCAAGTGGAAAATATAATAAGCCGAATGGAGTTTTATGATCGTTTATCCGTTTTACGATCATTATAAGCTACATGACATCTAATGACCCCAACAAAGCACCAACCACTCTTAATTCCAAGTTCTCACCTTCGTCACCTATATCTAAACTTGCTTGCCATATTAGAATATTTTATAACTAAAATTGTTGGAGCTATGAAGGGGAGCCTTGGCGCAGCGGTAAAGCTGTTGCCTTGTGCCATGAGGTCATGGGTTCGAGCTCTGGAAACAGCCTCTTGCAGAAATGCAGGGAAAGGCTGCGTACAAAAGACCCAAAGTGATCGGACCCTTCCCTGAACCCTGCGCAAGCGGGAGCTACGTGCACCGAGCTGCCCTATTTAAAAAAAATGTTGGAGGCTTGGAGCTGTCTAAGTGGCATGAAGTTAAAGGTTAGGAATACATTATGGTGAATTGGTGATTTTGAAGTTTAGGGAGCAGACAGGAACACATTATTAGGAACACTCAGCTATCACCATCACTTCTCAAATTCCAGATCTTCAACGCAATTTTCGCTTGAGAACATTGTTAGAGATCACACAAAATTGTACCAAAATAAACATTTTCTCTCAAGAAATTCAATATTTTACTTTGTCACGAGATAATAGAAACAACAAGAATGTGAACAATAACCTGGATAAATGTTGTTTCTGAAAAATCTTCCCAGTTCTTCTGCCTGAATGAAAATCATAAAAAAAATGTCATTACAATAGATGTATATTGCTTACTAAATACTAATATAGATGCATGAAATTTGTTCTTCCATCATATCAAAATTTGACAAGTAGCTTGCCTCACTGAACATAAGAATATTTGAAAATTGAAATGACAGAAATGGCGGTTGATAAGAGTAATATTATTTAAAGATCCGGGTCACATACACTATTGACTACTATAGTGATTGTGAAAGACAAAAAATAGTCTTTGTGCTCGACTGGCAACAGTTTTTGCTGCCCTATCAACGAAACAAGAAGCTATGGACCAAAATGTACTACTACTTCAAGTAACAATGGAAAATAACTTCTCTAACTCATAGATTACGTCAATCTACAAAAAGATGGTGACTATGCTTGCATATGCTAACATGTGGCAGGTATTGAGAATGCTTTGAAGTTATTTCCTAGGCCCAGCATGCACGAGGGTGTGGAACCATTTCAATAGTTGCTCCTTTACTTTAAAGCAATCATGGATTTGCAGTTCTCAACACTAGAACTTGTATTTACATAATGTGTATCCAAATATCGTTGATTGTGGTTCTCTGCACTCTGCAGAGAAGAGACCCTGTGGTCAGTCACTTAGCTTGCATTGTGCCCAGGCTTTACAAAACTTTTAGCTCTGCCACTGGTAACAGAGCATAGGAAAAGGCAAAATAGTTGCCAATGTAGTATTCCTCTAAACATCTGTACTGAATGACTGGGTGTTACTATGCTAGTTATAATAAATTACATTTGGAAATGAATAGCTCGAATGAATTATCAGAAAAAGTTGACATGAGAAGATAGAATAACAAAGTAAAAAATTAGAAGTACAAACCTGCTTTCTCCCAGCATGAGTGAGTACACCACCATATTTCAGAATCATCAGGGCTTCTATTGGCCAATCCTCTTCACCGTCACCATTGTGCTCTGGAACTTTAATCCATTTAAGTGGCTTTAGCTGCACTTTCCGATAAATACCAGAGAAATGCCCACCCTAGAATTGCAAAAAATAGTACAAGTAATTAGTTCTCGGCGTTCATTAAAAGATCAGCGCAACGTCTCAATGGCATATGTCAGCATCCATTAGAAGACTGAGTGGATACATATATATAGTACAAGCAGTTGTGTTCTTTTTCCAGTAAGCTTGTTCTGGTTGGTACTAGATAAATATATGCAAGACAATTTAGAAGGTTGTATTCATTCATTTACAACAGGGAAATAATAGGTGAACAAATTGGCACGTATAGTTCTTGCAACAGCATGCAAGTGATACGGAGAGACAGAAAGGAAGAAATGATCAAAACATTCGACAACTTTGTTGATTAAATTTTTAAGAGTAGCAGCAGTAAATAGCATTCATGCCTGCCAGTATGAGTGAATATCCTGAATTGGCAACAAAGACTACTAGTGCACTCCTGCAGTTAGCTAACAGGAGGCACACTGGACATATCCTGATATCCATTTGCTAATTCCATAATAATGAAAATCGTCTGAAGGGGCATACCTAGTACAAAGCAACAGCTAGGAACAACAAACTACTTTGGATAAAAAAATTGAACTTGAAACATAAGTTTGTCCAAGCACATAAGGAATTTGAACTTGAAACATTTTACTGATGTATATGAAATAAAGGGAATGTCCTTTTATCAAGTTTCCTTTTATCAAGTTTCCATCTTTTTTTTCTTATCTCATACCAAACTGAAGTGGTTTGTATGGTTGCACTAGCATAGATATCCAACATTTAACATGTCACATGACCATAGCAAATGTGATGGACAGGCAGATTTGAATAAACAGACATCACCTCCTCCAGTACTGCTTTGACTTGACGAAGCTTTTCAATATGCTCCAAATCTTCAGCATCACTATCACTCTCCTGACCTGACCTAAAAGAAACACAAAAATTCCAGATTTTGTCATGAAAGTACAATTGAACAAACAAAAAATCGAACTTACGTTGGTTGCATGTTAAATTCTTCCAGCACATGATACCTAGTTGGTGGCACAAGTTGTCTTGTGGCATCTAGCAAGTCTTGTAATTGTACTGCACTTTTCAGTTTTGTCTGCCAGGAAAGCACAAAACTGTCATACAATTTGAGCACCAACAGGTTAAGATTATTTTTTTCTAACATCACCAACAGGTTAAATTAAAACTTGAGATTAAACAAAGAGGATACCTCAGCTCTTGGCTTTCCACCATTGTACTTCAACATCAAATTTAGAAGCTTTTCCTCTGTAACTTTAAGTTTCACCTTCTGCTTTGGTGTCCGATCACCACTAAACAGATATATGATGTAAGAATATAGCACTAGCTCGCTAACAGCAACCATTCATAACAATAAAACAGCGGTAAAAGCCTTACTGGCGTATCACAACAACGACGCAGCGTAGTTCTTCTGACTGACCGAATGTACCAATGATCCCACTTCCCTGTCGTGTAAGGCCTTCAGTAGGCTGATCTGGTGCTTTAGATTTCCAAGGAAGGGTTGGAGGAATGGTAGATGAAAGATGAGGAGCTTTTGCATCAAGAAATATTTTTCGCATGATGCATGCAGCATCGTCATAATACCTGAATCATAGAAAAGTTTGTCCAAACATTTCAGCGCACATTATCATACACATTCTTCAAAAGTAAAGAAAATGAGAATCAAGGAAATCACTTGTAAGAGTTTTTTACAAAGCTCCATCCATTAACATCACAAACGTATGATCTTCCATCGCACCTTAAGAGATCAAAACCACAAACCTGTAGAGAACAACACAATAACACAGCGGACAAATAATTAAGAAATAATACGACAACGAGAAACGGTTATCAGAAGAAGAAAACAGCATACATCGTACTTAGAAAACATCTAGTCATGTACTATATGAACATAATCTAATACTCCGTATTGACTTTCCAAAAGATGGCATGTAAGTTTTGTATACGAGATTCAATCAACTTGCATCACTATCTCGAAGTGTCATATTTGGTTTGTTGTTTTTTGTCTAAAGGTCCAAACATGAAACTGATTATTTAGTTTTTTTTTCGAGAAAACGCAAGAGAGCTTGCGTTTCTTTGCATTGAAAAGAGAGAGTTGTTACAATCCTCCTAGGAGGCGATTACATTCCGAATCAATGAAATCAGTGAACATCCCATGTTTGGGGGGTGATGGCTCTAAGCCCTAGAGCAACAGCGCTTGCCCAGAGAGCGGCCTCGTCTTTAATCTTCGTAAGCAGAGTGTTCATCGATGGTTGTCCTCCATTGAAGACACAGTCGTTGCGCTTCTTCCATATCATCCATGGGACGAGGAGGGGCATGGTACCCAGGCCTTTGTGCATTGGCGTTGGCACAGATTGCCTTGACGATTGCCACCAGTCGAGTAGCGAGGGCTCGATGTCTGGCGGGGCGCATGGGATCCGTAGCCAGCGTAGCGCTTCATGCCAGATCTGTTTGGCGAAGGGGCAGGCGAGGATAAGGTGGTGCATGGTCTTAGGTGCCTGGTCGCAGAGGGGGCATCGCGCGGGATGTTGTAGCCCGCGGCGGGCAAGCCTGTCTGCGGTCCAGCATCGGTCGATGTGGGCAAGCCAATGGAAGAAGCGGACGCGCGGTGGCGCCCAGTTTCTCCAAGTGAGCTTCCAAGCGGCGCAAGTTGTGAATCCGGCGAAAGTGGCGGTGTATGCAGATTTGGCGGAGTAGACGCGGTTTGCGCTCCATCTCCAGGTGAGGCGATCCGGCTAAACAGAGAGGGTTGTGCCATCGATCATGTGCCAAAGTCGGAGGTATTGCCCGATTTCATGGATGCCCACCGTGCCCTCGATGTCTTGCGCCCAGCGGTTGGCCTGTAACCCCTCCGCGACCATCCTGATCTTGCGTCGGCGCTTGGGGATGCACGCGTATAGGAGCGGGGCGATCTCACGGATGAAGAGTCCGCTGATCCATCGATCCTGCCAGAACAGGGCCTCCATGCCATTTCCTAGTTGCATAGTAGTGGAGGCAAAGAAGAATGCGCGCTCCTCGTCGGAGAACTGCAGGTCTAGGCCCGCCCATGCTCTAGTGGTGTCCGTGCGGCTGAACCAAAGCCACCGGGTGCGCAGAACGAGGCCGGTGCGTGCGAGGTCGCGGATGCCAAGACCTCCAAGAGAGATCGGCCAGGCAACCCGTTGCCAGTTGACGTGGCAGTACCCGCCATTTGCCTCCGCACGCCCTGCCTAAAGGAAGCCTCGTTGGATCTTCTCGAGCGCCGTAATGGTCTTCTTGGGGGGTGCCGGCGCTAGCAGATGATGTATCTGAATCACACCGAGGATGGACTTCACGAACGCAAGGCGCCGGCCTTGTTCATGAGATGCGCCATCCAACAGGGGAGCATGTGGGCGGTCTTGTCAACGACGGGCTGCAGCTGGGCGGCTGAGGGTCGTCGTGGCGCAAGGGGTATACCCAAGTAGGTAATGGGTAGCTCGACGATGGGGCAGCCCAGCAGCTCCACAACGTGCGCGGCCGCATCCGCATTGTTGCGAATCAGAGTGGCCGTGGTCTTCGCGAAGTTGACCCAAAGGCCGGAGGTGCGCCCAAACAGCTGCAAGATGCTCTTGATGGCGAAGATGTCACTCAAAGTGGGATGGCAGAAGAGGAACATGTCATCCGCATAAAGGGAGACCGATGGCATCTGGCGTCGTGGGTGAAGCTGCTGTAGAACACCCAGCTCGGTGGCGCGGCGAAGCAGGCGGCCTAGCGTGTCGACTGCGAGCACGAAGTGCTATGGGTATAGCTGATCGCCTTGGCGAAACCCACATTTGTGCCATATTGCTGGGCCTGGCTCTCCGTTGACGAGCACCCTGATGAGGAACACTAGATGAAAAATAATAATAGTCATATGTCAGATTTGTTTGGCTACTTCTAGATGCTTCCACACTAGTGTAGT
>CBMN010772202.1:360-10531 GCA_000582825.1 Hordeum pubiflorum | reverse complement strand
GCACGGCCGTGCCTCTCGGAAAGGAGAAAAAATGTGTTTTCTGTTTTTTTTTCTTTTTTCTGGAGAGGCACGGTTTTGCTTCTGTGAGAGGCACGGTTTTGCTTTCGCAAGAGGTACAGCCGTGCCTCTCGGAAAGGGAAAAAATACGCGTTTTTTTTTTCTGAAGAGGCACAATTTTGCTTCCACGAGAGGCATGGCCGCGGCTCTAGGAAACGAAAAAAACGTGTTTTCTGGGTTTTTCCTATCGCGAGAGGCACGATTTTTTCGTCCAGTTTTTTTCGTGAAAAAAAAAGTTCTTCAAAACCTATCAACAAGGGATCTAGTTTTGAAGATCTCGACGCGAGGAACCCAATGATGAAAACGGTTCAAGATTTGGACGCACGGTTAGGAGATAAAACGTTTTGAAAATACAGATCTACGAAAAAAGGGAAAACTCTCAGGTTGCGACAAGTGAGACACATGTAGTGCGCCACTTGTCGCAACCTAGAAAGGTGAGAGTGATCTTTGAAAAGAGTACTCCTCAATTAGTGATTTTGGATTTTTTCTGTCTGTCCGGATGTTTGAGACGGGCTTGAGGGGTCCGGCTGTAGATGCTCTAATAGCCCATGTAATGGTAGAAATCACAGTTTCTTTGTTCACAACCTCCACCAAAGAATTGTTCTTCTCTTCAATTCAAAAAAGAAAGTGTTTTTGCACACAGAAACACAAATTCTACATAGCAACATGTAGCAATTCAAAAAAAAACTACTACATGATAACATGTGTGCGTGGTTTAGCAATCCACCTACACGAATTATGACGGAGAACCTTTGTTTCTCCGCAGACCCGACGACTTTGGAGGCCGGTAGGTAACTTGCTTTTGGCTGGTTTGGTTGATTCTGGGCGCCCAAAGGAAGATTGGGGTGACCACCACCAGCGGCAACCCTTGATTTTATTACGTGGAGCCCTTTTCCTTGGATTTGTCTCACCTCTTCACATGACGAGCTGCAATAATTCAACCCACACCCCCCTAAAAAAAGCAACAGTGTTCAACTGGGCAATTATTAATCCGTTTCCATTGCACACCAGGTCGCCAAAACCTTCAGCATTTCATACCAAGGGTAACTTTGGGTGCTTTAGGGAAAGGAGGGGCTTCTGTGGGGTTAAGAAGAGGAATAGAAAAGTGCCGGAATCAAAATTTTGCGTTCCTGTTTGAGTGTAGTGCATGACCAGGGATTTTGGAGTTATGTCACTTCAATGTTGGTATGCTTTTTGCACAGCGAGGTGGGACTGGAAGTAAAAAAAGGAGGACTGTGGATTTTCAAGGACGAAGGCATAAACTTTAAGCTGCTCACTACATAATAAAAATATATGTATTTTATGAGCAAAGTTTGTTGCTACGAAAAACTTAGAGCGTGTTCATTTTTTGTTTGTCAAACTTTGTAAAAAATGGAGAAATCATTTATAGTAGGTAGTTGTTTATTCAGAGTCGTTTCTCTGACCGGCATGCCATATTTTTCTAGCAGTCAACGTTGCATGTCATGTATCACTCTTTTTTCACGCCTTCTTACAATTTTGGGATCAATTTCGCCAATTTACATATATTTTTTGGCTTTTTTGTTAGCCACGGTTCAACAGAAGGCAAAGTTTGACTCGGAGAAGTTGCGATTGTGGAACTTGTGTTGGATGCAAGTGTTATAAAGTTTGGTGTTTCTTCTTAGCAAAGAATCAATCTGAACTTATGTGTGTTCTGATTTATTTATTTTGCTTGTCTAGCTACTTTGTACATATTTGTTGTCAAATATGCTGTTTCTTCGCAATGAAAAAGCACCCTGAACTTTTGCGCATGCGCGTTTTAGGGGCAAAAAAGATATGTGTCATCTACATATGTGGTGTAAGTATTGTTTTCTCTTTACTAAGAAGAAACTACTCGCTTTGCACATGATCGTTGTAAATTTTGTTGTTTCCTCGTAATAAGAAGACACACTTAACTTACACGCATTCTCAAAGAATTGTCGTAAGAGAAGTTATGTCGCATGTCTTTGTATATAACTGTTGTCAGTATTGGTATTTCTCATTAATAAAGAGGAAATGCTCACTTTGTACATGATTGTTGTAAATTTGTTGTTTCCTCTTAATAAGAAGACACGCTTAACTTACAAGCGTTCTCGAAGAGTTGTTGTAAGAGAAGTTATGTCGCTTGTCTTGTACATAAGTGTCATAAGCATTGTTGTTTCTCATTAATAAAGAGAAAAATACTCAATTTGTGCATGACTGTGGAAATTTTGTTGTTTGCACTTATAATTTGAACACACTTAACTCAAACGTGTTTTCAGAAAGTTTTCGTAACAGAAGTTATGCCGACTTGTTTGAATGTGGTATGATAAATGTTTAATAAATAAATAAAATTGCATCCCTACTAACTTCCACGATTCCAAAATAGGCTTGCCTTGATCTTCAATTTCATTAGAGCAAAATTGCAACAAGACACATGTTTGGAAGCATTCTGCTAGTGGCCTATACACGGCGGAGTCCGCCTACAAAAGCGCAATTTCTTGGCCTCATTCGCTCGCCCTTGGAGCATGCAGTGTGAAAAATCTGGGCTCCACCCAAGGTAAAGTTCTTTGCTTGGCTGGCCATCCAAAATAGAAGCTGGACCGCAGATCGATTGGCCAAGCGTGGTTGGCCAAACTGTGGCTCGTGCCCCTTATGCATGCGTGAGAATGAATCGGTTGACCATCTGTTCTTCAAATGCCGGTTCACCATTCGTCCATGGGGCTTGATCAAGGCGTGGCTGCAACTCATTCACGTTGATACCTCCACTTGGCCCCTGAGGCATTCCACCTTAGATTGGTGGCTTGGGTTGACAGATGCTTCCGTCCCCAACAAGAAGGCCATGGCCTCGCTCACCATGCGCACCACGTGGACAATCTGGAACGAGAGAAACACACGCGTCTTCCGCAACAAGGCAGCTCCACCTATGGTTATTCTCGACAACATCAAAAGGGGGGCATCATTCTGGGTCGCCGCCGGAGCTAAGAAACTAGGGTCCATCAATGCTGGGAGAGTGATTCTTCCTTGTATTTTAAGGGGTGTTTGTAACACAAATTCTACTCTCTTAATTAATATACGTGGCAAATCTTTTGCCCGTTTTAACAAAAAAAAAGTATTCGGGCTCGTGTCTAGTGCATCTCCGAGAGAGCAGGACTGGCGAGTGCTACAACCGATCGCCGTCACCCTGTGACCAGTGAGATCACCGAAGTGGCAGCTACCCGGGTAGCTTTGACCTCCTTGTAACAGACGCACGCAGGCAGACTTGCAATCTGCTTACCATTCAGGCATTTCACAATAACAAACTCAAAACATTTCGCACACTTTGAGGCAAAAAAAAAAAAAAACTACACAAGTAAAACAGCGCTGACACGTGATAGCGGAAGACGTCAAAGACTTAAAGCCGACGGCCAAACAAAGCGAGCAGCGAGCAGCGAGCGCAAAGCCGTCCGTCGTCGCAGCACAAATTCTGATTTCTGATCCCTCGCCGACATATTTCGAATTGCCGCAGCCTGCGGAGGCGATTCCCGGGAACAAACCGATCGCATCGGCAGGCAAAACAAAAGCAGGTGAGGATCGAAAGAAAGCGAAAGAGAAGATTACAAGGGGAGCAGTAAAGAAAGCGGATCGAGGAAGAAGGAAGAGAAGAGTGTATCGTAGCGTACATCGTCCAGCCAAAGGCCAAAGCGGCGGCACGTAGACGAAGGCAGCAGCAGCAGCAGCGAATCACGAGGAAAGCAGGCCGAGGGAGCAGCCAACCACCCCTATCTTTTGCTTTCGTTGCTTCGTTTGGACTTTGGTACTACGTACGTACGTAGTACTCTACTCTGCTAACTGACTTTGGCCGCGACCGGACTGACCCCAAGGGCGAGGTCGCCCCAAAGAGAAAATAAAACGGGTGACGCAGCGGCCAACTGGTGTGTTCAGGTGATGCGTTACGGGGGAGTGCGGCGGTGGACTTGGCATGCATGTCGCGGCTGCACGCTCTGGCTCTGGCGTTGGAGGGAAAAAGCCGTCCTATTTAAGCACGCCCGGCCGCCGCACTCTGACCGCCCGCTCACACACACACACACTCGCGCTCTCTCTCTCTCGCTCTCGGTGCCACACAGGCGGGTGAGTGACGCGGCTCATCATACCGAGGGAGGCCGTTGGTGCTGCTGCGCCATGGAGACAGCGCAGGAAAGAGAGCTGCTGCAGCTGCAGCTGCAGGGGTGGCCTTTCCACGCCATGCCGCCCAGCTTCGACGCCGGCAGCGCCTACAGCGGCGGCAGCAGCAGCATGAGCAGCGACGTCGGCGGCGACTCCTTCCTGCTCGGATGGGAGCCGCCGTTCGGCGGCTGCTTCGGCCTCGCCGACGCGCACCTCCACGACCTCTTCCCCCTCTGTACGTGCGCGCGCCGGCATCATGCCTGTGCTCTGTTTGTCCCTTCAGCAGCGCCGGCGGAGAATTGAATTCGTCGTTTCATGGCCTGCAGGCATGGAGCCGCTTCTGTTGTCGCCGGCCGCGACGTCTACGCCGGCGGACTTCCCATCGGAGCAGCAGGTCCCGGCGCCGGCGGCAATGCCCAACGGGGAGCTCGGCGACCTCCTGCTGGTACGAAGCAACCTATCCTTATCTCTCGCGTCCGAATTAACCACGGCGTCCGTTTCTTGCGAGATTTCCTCGGCCGTGTTAAAACCGTCGCTTTCTCTCATTGTTTCCTCTCGGCAGAATTTCTGGGACGCCGGTGACGCGAGCGAGCAGCCGGTCGCAATCAATTCGAGCTGCGTGGCACCGCAGCACGAGAAGAGCAGCCAGAGCAGCGCTGCCACGGCCACGAACTCTTTCCTCTGTAAGCAACAAGTCGCTCGCTCCCTCCCTCCCTCCCTCGGAATCCATTGATCGACTTCAGCATTCGCTAGGCCTGTGCGTTTTTCTCTAGGTTCCCTGCTCCGGTCCTTGGCGCATCACCAAGGAGGCAAGGACAAAACACAAAGTCGTAGAGTTCGCATTTAACAATGGAGCTTGTCAATGCCATGCCATGCGTTCAAAAACGCCATGTGGGGCACGGTGTGTGGGTGGGGCCCGCCGGAAATTAGCAGCACTTAATTGTCATGACCTGATGACCCTATGATTTGCGCATGGTCGCTCGGTAATATGCATATTATAGTACTGTCGCGGTAGGATTGCACCATAATTATAATATATATACTCCATTGTAGTAGTAGACTTGTTATTAGTGGAGTACGTAGAGACAGGCGCTTCTTTTCAAGTAAAGACAGATCTGGGTGTTACATGTTTAGATGGTACTGCTCCAGCAAAGATTCAAATCTTGTGCAGGACTACTCCTGCCAAAGTCGCACCTTTTACGTGATCACTTCATTATTTTTAGGGCGCATTGGGCATGTAACTGAATGATTAGCTAATTGGTTGATGATCACTGCCGCAGATGATGAGGACGATCTTTTGGGCTCCATTTTCTCCAAGAGGCCCACCTTGGCAGAAGAACCACCCGTGTTCCTCGCCCCGGCGGAGGCCGAGCCCCTCCTCAGCGCCTCCTCCTCCTCCAGCCGCCACGCGGACCCACCCGCCGGCGGGGCCCGGTCGCAGGAGACCGCCACCAAGCCAAGTGGCGCGCGGGCCCCGCCGCCTCTCCCTCGCTGCTCCTCGTCGTCGTTGAAACGGGCGACACCGGAAGGTGCTCTCTCGACCTCGACGCGACACGCTTCACAGTCGCCTCCACCCACTCCACGGAACTGTTTAATTCTGGCCGTCTAATCACTGAGTAATTAACTTTGACTGGCGTTGTGTCTGGCAGCAGCATCGGAGTCGGCGGAGGCGGAGTGCAGCCAGAGCGACGGCAAGCGGCGGAGGGCGTCGTCGGGGAGCGTGGTGTGCCCGTTCGCCGTGCTGAAGCCCGACGGGCTCGACGGCGGCGCGACGCTGGCGGACATCAACGCGCGCATCCTCTCGCGGCCGGCGCGGCCCGTGCGGCACCCCGTCGGCGAGTACGCGTGCGCGCCGCGCGTGCTCGCGGCCGACGCCCCGGGCATCTCCGGCAGGGCCGTCTCGGGGTTCACGAGGCTGCACACCCCCGGCCGCGGCACCATTACCATCATGAGGACGCGAGGCTGCTGACGCATCATTGCAAAGCCCTGTCTGCTGTCTGTGCCCATGGACGACCGACGATGATGGCGTACTCCATGTAGATTAGCCCGGCTCAATCAGTGCGTGCATGGCTTAGCTAGCTAGACGCCCCATCGCTAGCCGGTAGCGCTTCCGAGTTCCGACGCCGTGTAATTATATGCTCGATTACATAAGGAGTGAGTGAAAGTGAATGAATAAAACCCTTCCATTTCCTTCTCCAGATTTCGTTTTTTTCGACCCTTCTCTCGGATGCTCTGATAGCGATAGCGAAGGCTTGCTTGGATCGTCCGTAGCCGTAGCAAAGAACAAGGCCGGCCTCGCTGGTGGCCCCTGTCCTCGTGCTCCTGGTAGCCAAGCAGCTTGTGCTACGGCCGCATACAGCCCCGAAAAGCTGAAAGCAACTGCCTTTCCTTTTGTCTGCAAGGCGTGGGCCTACTACTCCTTAACTCGAGCTGCCTCCATGGCTCTTTGCATGAGCTTTTTTCTCTTTGTATAATAAAAGAATGGGCTTGACTTGAGCATACTAGTACTACATTGTTAATCACTCAGTGGTCAGTGCAAAGCCTTCCTCTGGAATGGCTTCTTCTTTTTGTTTAAAGGAAAAAAAAAAAGAGAAGTCCGGCAAAGAGAATATACAAAGGGATAAAGACGGCAGTAGAGCAGCGCATGGTAAAAACCACCATCCAAAGCGAGAGCAGCAGGGTAAAATGATGCCTAATACTACGAAAACAAAGAAGGACGAGTTTGATTTGAGGAAATAAAAAGCAGGGTTCGAGACGGGGGCAAGGCAAAGAGCAAAGCGCGACGGCTCCATCATTGTGGTCACGCAAAAGCAGAGCAAAGCATGGCTGCCGGGGCGCGCTGTGGCTTGCCACGCGGGCACGGCGAGCGCGACGCCGGAACAGAGCAGAGCATGTTGCAAAAGGGAAGCGTCCCCTTCTGCGATTCAAATGGAGATCGATCGAGTGACCGGTAGGAAAAAAGTCAGGGCGCACAAGGTTCCAGGACTGCCGATGATGCACGCGGCAAGTCAACACGCCGCTGGGAGATGACATCGATCATGTGGATGTGGGCATGCATGCATGTCCGTGTTGTTCATGGGGATTTTGTAGGGCACAGGTGGTGGATTCCGGGGAAATTCGGGCGTCAGTCGGTGATGAGTGCCACCCGTCCTGGCTCTGTGGCTCAAGGCTGCGGTCAAAGCTGTTTCGTGGATTCCAAATTCATGACATCAATCGGACGGCCGGCGTGGACGCTGGCCCGGCCTGGTGGTGTATCTTGTGAATGTGTGTGTGGTGGGACAGGGGTTAGCAGAGGTTAGGTTGGGTCAGCCATTCAACAGCTTTTTTGAATTAAATGCGTGGAAGCAGACGATTGTCGAACAAAAAGTACTACAGGGCTTCTCAGTTTCAAAATCTGGAATTCATAATTCAACTAGAGTTCAATAATTTGGGGCCTCTTTGGTTTGCGGGATTCTAAAGACGCACGAACATGAAATACCGAGGAATATGATAGGATTGCATGTGTAAGTCAGATGATTGGAAAATACAGATATTTTTTTGAAAGACAAAACACAATAATTTGGCAAATTTGGATATTTGTCCATAAAAGTAGAAGAAACACAGAATAAGTAATAATAACAATACTAAAGGGATAAGCTTTCCTATTTTCCCCTCTTTTTTATTTTTTTTCTCAATTCTATTGTCCATTTACAGGGCCGGCAGTAAATAGTAAGCGCGAACAATACTAGCAGTGAACTGTGTCTCGCGTAAAAAAAACACCTCGAAGAAGAAAAATACACTCTTTATTCCTTAAAAATGGGATTTTTCTACACATCATTTCTATCCCCCTCCATCACTCTCACATCCTTATATAGAGGGTTAAGATTTATGATTTTTTTACACATCATTTCTCTCTACCGGCGTACCGATGCAGAGCCCTCTTGATCGTCTCCCGATCCTTTCAGATGATGGTGCTGCCGAGACGCAAAACAGTAAACCGGAACATTATATTTGCATGAATAGTAATCTGTGGAAAAAATAAGTTCTTCGCCGATTAATGCCCATTTTTACACCACGATACCAATAAAACATTATATTTGCATGAATAGTAATCCGTGGGGAAAATAAGTTCTTTGTCGATTACTGTCCATTTTTACACCAGGACATCAGTAAACAGTGCATCAACGATTACCCAAACAAAAACCAAAATAGTATCTGAATTAACCCAGAAATGTTAACCGAAATAAGAGCCCAAATAAATCAAAACAACAAACTCGAATAACCCAAAATAGTAAAACCAGTGAAACGGAACAACACCTGAATAAACAAAAAATATTAACCTATCCAAACCATAAACAGAAATAGTACCTAATTGTAACACGGAACAATACACCTGAAGAAACTGGTTTTCTCCTTTTTTTTAACATTTTTTCTTCATTCTACTATTCATCTACGGGCCCAAGAGTAAATAGTAAGCGCGAACAGTACTGGCAGCAGACAATGTCTCGCGTAAAAAAAACTTTACAAAAAAAAATACACATGTTGTTAAGAAAAGATGGGATAGTTTTAAACATCACACACACACACACCCCTCCACTCTCACATCCTTATATAGAGGGTTAGTATTTAGGATTATCTACACGTCATTTCTCTCCACCGGCATACCGATGCAAAGCCGCCTTGATAGTCTCTCGATCCTTTTAGATGATGGTCCTCCCGAGGCACAAAACAGTAAACCGGAATAATATATTTGCATGAACAATAATCCATGAAAAAAAAAGTTTTTCACCGATTAATGTCTATTTTTACACCACGACATCAGTAAACAATGCATCAACAATCACCCGAACAAAAACCGAAATAGTATCCGAATAAACCCATAACTGCTAACCGAAACAATAGCCCAAATAAAGCAAAATAGCAAACTCGAATAACTCAAAACAGTAAAACTAGTGAAATGAAACAACAGCTAAATAAACCGAAAATATTAACCCACCCGAATCGTAAACCAAAACAGTACCTGAATTATAACCGAGAACAATATGCCTGGATAAACTGGAATAGCCGATGTTGTTGTTGGCTTCTACCTTGCTTTCTCCTTCTCTGTGGCCAAGCAGACCAATGCTTCAACCATAATGCGGTCAATGAAGCCACCTCTATGATACGCTCCATCACGGTAGTTTATAAACAACCAATAGAAGAGGTAACATGAAAATAAAAACTGCCATTGGACCAACCTCTTCACTCCATTCCATATTCAATTTCTCTGGCCGATTCAAAGAGAAAGAGAAAAATACAAGACAATGGATCATACATGGAGGATAGCGTTTGCCCAAAAAAACTATTGTGGAACCGGTTATTCCTCAGCCGCCAAAAAGAATGTCCAAGTTGGTTATAAATTTTCTATGTTTTTCCTTTGAAACAAATATCAAATAAAATTCTCCTTTGTTTTTAGTTGCTACATTCATTTGAACCAAATGCAAGAACAATGTCAATGTCGGAAAAAAAGATATCCATACGTACTCAAAGTAAATTTCAGATGTGATCGTGTTTCAAAAAATAATAGATGTGAACGTATAACTCGGAGGGTTTTTCTTCTTCTGAAGTATAGTAAAAACAACATATTCTCCTCCCTAAGAAAGGCGGTATCCAAGGGACAAAGGCTTTCCGACTTCCGTTGGCGCCGTGTCTTCGTTTTCTCACAACAAATGCCATGGGAAGGCTTATCGAGAATGGTTGGGGCCGATGGACGCCGGTGGACTCCGGGAACGGGATCGGAGACAAACGGTGCGGGACACGCGATGTACCCAGGTTCGGTTCAGGGCCCTCCGTGGGAGGTAATACCCCTAGTCCTGCTAGTCTGGTTGATGGACCAAAGGGAGCTACAATGCTGCTCCTCGAGCGGTATGGGTAGAGGAGGAAAAAGGGGCTAGCTCGCCTTCTCTGTCTCTCTACGTGGGTGTGTGTGCGTGGGCGCTAGGGAAAGTGGTCGCCCCCGTGCATGGGGGAGCTC
>CBMN010772143.1:0-10719 GCA_000582825.1 Hordeum pubiflorum | reverse complement strand
TTCCCATGCAACGTTCCTCAACACGTATGCTTGCAATTGCAAATCATGGAGAGGTTGTGCTTTCGATCTTCCGTTCGAGGGACTGTACGCGGGCGGTTCGCGGGATCGTTCATCTACGGTTTGAGGGACTCCCACTACGATCTACACTGACTCGTCTTCTTCCGTTGCAACTCAGAGTCAGTAACGATCGATATCTAAACCATTATTGCATCTTCATGTTTCTGGTTGATTGTAGGGCGGATTTTTTTGTTTTCTACTACGTTTCCCAACGGGGGAGACTTGCAGTTCAAGCCAAGTAGAGGCACCCTCCCCCTTAGGGTTCCCCCCTAGTCGCATGGGCTCCTGGGGGGCCTGGTGCGCATGGCCCATGTAGTCCAGGGCGCCACCCTGCAGTCCATGTAGGCATCCAGATAGGTGGAGCCCATGGTGGGACCCTCCGAAACCTTCTAGAACACTCCGGTACAATACCGGTGAATTCCCGAACTTTTTTGGAACCTAGAAAAATCACTTTCCATATATGAATCTTTACCNNNNGACCATTTCGGAGCTCCTCGTGATACCCTGGATCTCATCCAAGACTCTGAACTTCATTCAATATCACCATTATTAATATCCCATTACTACCCTAGCGTTACCGAACGCTAATTGTGTGACCCTACGGGTTCGAGAACATGCATACATGATCGAGACACCTCTCCGATCAATAATAAATAGCGGGACCTGGATGCCCGTAATGATTCCCACATATTCAACGAAGATCTTTATCAGTTTGAACCACAATGTCGAGGATTCAAATAATCCCATATACAATTCCCTTTGTCTTAAGATATGTTACTTGCCCGAGATTCGATCGTCGGTATCGTCATACCTAGTTCAATCTCGTTACCGGCAAGTCTCGTTCCGTAATACAATATCCCCAAGGACAAAACACATTAGTCCCATGCTTGCAAGCTACTTAGGATTTCGTATTACCGAGAGTGCCAAGAGATATCTCTCCGTCACATGAAGTGACAAATCCTTGTCTCGATCCATGCAACCCAACAAATACTTTTGGAGATACCTCAAGAGCACCTTTATGATCATCCAGTTACGAGGTGACATTTGATACCAAAGGTATTCTTACGGTATTAGGGAGTGGCACGATCTCATGGTCTAAGGAACAAATACTTGACATTAAGAAAGTTGTAGCAAATAAAACTAAGTGACACGATCAATTGCTAAGCTTATGATTGGGTCTACCCATCACATCATTCTCCTAATAATGTGATCCCGTTATCAAATGACAATTCATGTCTATGGTTAGGAAACCTTAACCATCTTCGATCGACGAGCTAGTCAAGTAGATGCTTACTAGGAACACGGTGTTTGTTTATGTATCCACACATGTACTTGAGTTTCCGGTTAATACAATTATAGCATGAAGAATAAACACTTATCAAAAACAAAAAATACGATAATAACAACTTTATTATTGCCTTTAGGGCATATTTCCAACAAAAAAGACATGAACTTTTTCAAATGCGCGAACTTTTTTCATATGCCCAAACAATTTTCAAATGCTTGAATTTTTTTCATATCAGTGAACTTTTTAAAATCCCATGAACAATTTGTTCGAATTCATGAACTTTTCGAATTCATGATTTTTTTGAACTCGTGATTTAAAAAAAATCATGAACTTTTGTAAATTCAACAACTTGTTACGAGTTTGTGACCATTTTGTCCTATTTTTTCATTTCTCCAATTTAGCAATTTTTTAAAAGGAAGAAGCCGGTTTTATCTTCTGAACTAGCACATAAAATGAGTGTAAAAAAATGTACGTAATCGATGGAGCGAGCAAAGCCAGTGGACGAAACGAGCCATTAGCTGTGGCCCACAAGGTAGTGTGTGTGGGCACTATAGCATCACCTGGCATTAAAGGTGTTGTACACGAGGTCTCTAATATCTCGCCGGTCACCGAACACTTGCCACCATGGTGAGTACCTATGCAACGGACGGAGAAGAGGCGTCGAACAGTGGCGGAGGACAAGCGGCGTGGAACAGTGGCGATGAAGGTGACAAAATTGTCGTGTTTCGGCAAGGGTGTGTCAGGGTGGCCGGGGTTGTGGAGCGGCGGCGAAGATAAGAGAAAAAATAGATATAGGAAAAAAAATGAGAGGATGGAGGCAGGGTCCCAAAGGAATTTTTTGTGGGGTTTTGGGTGGGCCTGAGGTGTCGGAGTCTTACGTGATTGATGCCCGAACTCCCGCAAAGCCTTTCAAGTTTGTTTCAAGTTTACATGAAAAACCGCATCCCGACCAGTCAGTGAACCGATAGAAACCCATGTTGAATGGCTATAAAAACATCTGAACCGTGCGCAGTTGCAGATGGTTTGAGGGTCCGGTTTGAAGATGTGTCATGCGAGTCTGTTGCTCTTAGAGCATCTACAACCGAACGCCTCAAACGACTTCTCATACGCCCGATCAGTGACCGGACACGAGAAAAGGAAAAAAGTGACCCAATGGGACCCCTCATATCATCCCTATACGTCCGGTCTATCCGCGAACCCTCGTATCCATCTCAAATATAGGGAGAATATGATGGCTCGTGGATGCGCCCTCGTATCCATCTCAAATATATGAAGGATATGAGGGCTCATGGACGCGACCGGGCGCGACCGGTCAGTCCGCCACGCAGGACGTGACTCCACCCGAATCACTTTTTCTTTTTCTTTATTCATTCTTCTCTTTCTTCCTCTTTCTCTTCACCAATCACGTGTAAGTGACCGAACATATGAAGAAGATAATGAGAAGTGTGGTCCGATTGGATCACTTCTTTTTTCTTTCTCTTGTCCGGTCACTGACCGGACGCGTCTGTGAACATATGAGAGATCGTTTGAGGTGTACGGTTGTAGTTGCTCTTAGGGTCTTGCCTTGGATCGATAGCGACGCTTGGTAGCTAGCATGGTGCGCGGCTCCGCGAGACGCCGGCGACTTAACACGTAGCGTGTCGAGCGGTACCAACCGCCCTCCGGCACGAGAAATCTACTGCACGCATGAGCACGGGAATTTCTCCAGCGTCCATTCGGTCATCTTTTTTCCCCGTCTTTTCACTTTTGGAGGAGGGAGACATGCATGCACGGGGAACCTCTCTCCGTTCGCCCATGGTTTGATCTCTATGTGCGTCTCTAATTTCGAGCGGAAGTTCCTCCGGGTTCAACGGCGGGTGCATCCTTTTGCTGACAGCCTCTTATGTTCCATCGCTGCAGGAAAAGTGCTTACGCTGGGCCACTAACCAGAAAATTTACACAGGCTTACACATGTCCATTGTTGTCCCGGTTCATGCATCTACGTGCTCCCTCCGTTCCTAAATATAAGACCTTTTAGATATATTCATTATGGACTACATATGGATGTACATAAACAGATTTTAGAATGTAGGTTCACTCATTTTGCTCCGTATATAATTCATAATAAAATCTTTAAAGATCTTATATTTAGAAACGGAGGAAGTACATAATAAGCCACTCGATCGACCGCTCAGGAGTGAGCGTCGTGCAGATAATATCACCCGTGGAAAGAACGTATACAGAGACTAAATTTCAGAGAGAGAGGGAGTTGCGTACTTGTACGGCATTGACATATGTGGTAGCAGTGGAACAAGGAAAAAGGAAGTACGTAGTATTTTCTACGTCGCTGCAGCCCGTACATCATGATACGTCACACGCTTCGTCGTGGTTTAATTTGACTCGCACGTGCCGGAACGTGTTTAACAAGCCAGAGACCCGCCGGTCGACCAGGTGGATACGACTTTGTGCGGAATGTCAAGCGGAATCATGCATGCTGCGGTGCCCCGAGCAGTATAAACCGGACCGGAGATGAGAGAATGCTCGGCCAGTCGCAGCTGAACCACACACACGCCGACCCGCACACGTCAGCGTCGTCCCGGCCGGCCGGCCGGCCCCGGCTGCGTGTCAGCACGTGTAGGTGTAGCTTCTCCCCGGAGCTAGCCCCGATCCTCGTCGACCGATCGATCCTGCCGCTGACTTCTTGGTCACTTTCGGCACCTGCAGAGTACGCACGTACCACGAACTGTCCGCATCTATCCGTCCGATCGAGCCGATGCTTTTCGACTGTGGAACCACGGAATCTTGGTTTGGGCACGTAATTTCTTCAGTTTAGACTTACTGAGCTGATGCCGCCCAGAACGGTCCACCGCTGCCCTGCCTGTCAGGCGTCACGTCGGCGTCCGAGTATTCAAAGTCCCACTTCCCGGGCGCACGAAATTCTCGCGGTTGTAACTTCCACGCTAGAATTCCAGGCGCACGCATGGCGACCTAGATAGATCCTCCTCGTACGGGCCACGCCCGGCTGCGTGTCCGCCCGGCCGGGGTCGGCGTCGCTTCCACGACGCTTCCGCCTCCACGCACGCACGTCCGGGCTGCGGCTGCCGCTGCCGCTGCCGATTTTCCAACGCCTCCGACCATTCCAAGTTTCCGACGGTTAAAGCCGAAGAGCTAGCCCATCAACCTCAGTCCCTATATAAGTATAACGAGCCCGGGCCACAACCCAACAGCAAACAAAGCATCAGAATACATACTCTACTACTCACACATACACCACACGTACGTGTGCAGCTGCAGCGTATCATTCTTCTTTACCTGGTTCCGACTCAGAAAAGGAGAGAGAAAAACATGGCGGCCCGGGCAGGCGCTTTTCTCATGGTGGCGTGCCTGGTTCTTGCGACGGCGGCAGCCGTGAGTGGCGCCAGGCCGATCACGATGCCGGAGGGAGACGGCACTGCGCGTGCGGCGATGGTGGAATCGCCGGCGGGCGATGCTATCCAGACGATGGTGAGGGCCGTCGAGCGCAGGTTCATGTTCGACGTCGGCATGCTCCGCGGAATCAAGGACTCCGGGCCCAGCCCTGGCGCCGGGCATTAAGCTCCGGGCATGCCATGCTATGCCATGCCACGGCTGCCATTAGAGCTCGGGAGGAGGCGTAGGGTGATTCGTGTTTCATGGTTGTTTCTTTAGTTTGTTCTTTATTCATGTATATACAGTATGTACCAAGAGTAACGGTGCAAGTACCATAATTTAGTGAGAATATGTGACTAATTTTGTGGGTGCAAATTTAAATGGCGTCGTATCTAGTGCATCCGGGACGGTTGGTGAATCCGTGTATCCGTCTACTCCTCGACCGGCCGATCACCATCCCACGCGCCCCATCAGAAGCAGAAACAAATTGCAGAAAGACGCCCGCAGCAGCTCTTAGTTACATCTGCTCATTTGCTAATAACCCCTCAGCCGGAGCACTTTCTCTAATTCCTTGATCTCCGTTGGTCTCCCTCCCAATCCCTAATCGCACTCAATCCCTCCATGGCGGCACGGTCCCCGTGAATCCCTGGTGATCCCAATGGCGATGGCCGCACTTGGCTTGTCTCCACGCCCCGGTGATCTATTCGGCGGCGGCGGCGCGGCGGCGGGACTCACCATGTTTGACCTACCTCTGCGCCCGTCAGCCTTCTTGCCTCTTCCCGCCGTCGAATCCGCAGCCGGCCGCAACCTGCACACCATCCACTATACCGTGCCCGATTCCAGCGTTTGCTGCTCCACTTGACGACGTCCGCCTGCTGCAAAAGACTTGTGTGGGAAGCGAGCACAGTCAGTTGCATAGCAAACAAGGACCACGTATCTGGAATTTATTGGTCCTGTTTAATTTTCCAGTACTTGCAGATTGTAGCTTGTTGTGAATGAACAATTCAGAAATAAACAAATTTCTTTGATTTGTCTTTTTCTGTGATACATTTTTTTTTGGATAAGAAGGCAGGCCGCAGTCTACCCACCAGTGTATAATTTCTTTTGGTGAATGCTATTGTTAAGGTTGACGTGGGTTTGCCAACTGAACTGTTCGTTGCCTGATTCATATGCTACTGTCAAACTTTCACACATGATACATATTTGACGACTCAATGAACTCAGTGCTTTTACTGTTATAAACTGAATAAAGAGATGAACGCTCACAGGCCGACAAAGTTTCTTGTACATGTATTTCTCCTGGGTGATAGCTGCTGATTGTTTGCATAAAAAACAGAGCATGCATCAGGTTTATGTGAACATAATGTAAGATGGTGCTCTTGCTGCTTGCTACATGCAATTCAATACGCATCAAGTCAGAGAAAACAAAAGGAAGACAGTTTGACAAAGCAGATAAATCCATCAATTACAAGAATCCAGTGCATCAAGAAATCTACATTAATAACTCATATCAATTCATGTTTTTTTTAACTCATATAGCTAATCTGGCTGCTACTGCTAGGACACCAGGAGACCAAATTCTGTTAGCAAACGTCCGGGAAAACTTGAGAGAATTGATGTTAGCTGATTGTAATCATGCACACCACTGAGTGATCTTACGTGGCCATACAAAAAAAGTGTGCATGTACACCCAATTAGTCTGGGTCATACAAACACATGGTTAGCTTTCACCAACGTTACCTGAAGCTCCATGCACAGTACTAAAGTTTGGTTCGTATTCTGCACCAGTAGTACATTTTCTATAGCCATAGCAGGGAGATGCCCCCCTCGACGGCTAGATGCAGAATCATACTCAGGATCAGCACTTGAATTATGGATCACTGCTGACGCATATTCTACATCCAGAACAGCAGGAGCCGCCATGACCGGTTGCAGCGTATCACGCGATGAAGATTTTTCCATCATGCTGATGGGGGGTTTGGAATCGGACATGAATCCCGTCGTGGCTGTCATGGAGATCGTCAGGGCAGATGAATTCCGTCGTCGCGATTGTCCATCCGGATGAATGCCGTCGTGGCCGTGCCTGTAGTTGGTATGCATGTTGCGCAGTGATTAGAGATTGGAATTGGAAGGGAGACGAGCGGGGATCGAGGAATTAGGGGGGGCGGTCCGGTTGAGGGGTTATTAGCAAATGAGCAGATGTAACTAAGAGCTGCTGCGGGCGTCTTTCTGCAATTTGTTTCTGCTTCTGATGGGGTGCGTGGGATGGTGATCGGCCGGTCGAGGAGTGGACGGATACACGGATTCATCAACCATCCCGGATGCACTAGATACGACGTCGATTTAAATCAATTTTTATCTCTACTCCTAAAGAGAAGTTGATCGCCTTCCCTTCACGGTTTATTTTCGTTTGCCTTTTTTTCATCCATTTTTTTTCAGTCTCACCTAGCACCACCCCTTTCCACTGGATTTTCTTCCTCCCATTAAAAGATAAAATCCCATTAAAAGGTGAGATCTTGTTTTGTGCTTGTTTTGACAGATGCTGCTTTAATTCAATCACATAAATGATATGTAGTTAAGAATTCGGAAATCACACCCCTATATTTGAGACTACCTTCCTGAAAGATAGACATAAGATTTTTCTCCATAACCTTTCAATACAAAATCAGATACTCTTCAATAACAAATCTCTAATTCGGCGTGCTATGCCATTTATTATTGGGTTTGACTGTATCATATCTAAATGTGATATGATACGTCACATCTATGTATGACAACGATATTATTTGTGGTCCTTTTTTGTTTGTTTGTCTCAAATTGTTTGTTTGACGCTCACGCCCTTCGGTAGCGGCCTGTGGCCAATTGGCAGCTACTCCCTTCGTCCCATAATATAAGAGCGTTTTTGAATAGAGCGTTTTTGAATTTCAAAAACGCTCTATTCAAAAACGCTCTTATATTATGGGACGAAGGGAGTAAGTCGCTACATATTTTTTGCTACACGTCGCTACAAATTTTTGCTGGTCACGTTTTGGGTTGCTACAGATTGGTATGTAGCTACAGGGCGTTTTAGGTTGCTACAGATGCATCGCTAGCTCTCTGCAGGTTGCTTCCTAACTCTTTTTTTTTTGCCTTGTGAGCATCTATAAAAAAAGTTTGTGAATTTAAATAGCATTGACTGTTGACCACCAAATGTTGACTTGGAAAAACTATAAATTTGAAAAGAGTTCAATAAAATAAAAATAAAATGAATTTCAGAAAGTATATGACTAAAAAAGGTTTGCAATTTGACAACAATTCACATATTTGAAAAAAAGTTCACAAAAAAGTGTTCGTCAAATTATAAAAAAATTAACGAACTTAAAAAAGTGCATGACTTGGCAAAGCACATAATTTGAGAAGAAACATGAAAATGAAAATGTTCACGAATTTTAAAAAAGTTCATATTTTGGGGGAAAAAGGTTCGAAATATGAAAAAGGGTTCAAGAAATTTCGAATAAGTTCATGAAATTGGAAACGTGAATTTGGAAAAGGTTCATACAATCAAAAAAGGTGAAAAGGAAAGGAAAATGCCAAAATATCAAAATGAGGAAACTGACCAAACCCGTGCTGGAAAAACCGCCCAGAAATAATTACTCTGTC
Organism: Hordeum pubiflorum; assembly: GCA_000582825.1. Taxonomy (NCBI): domain Eukaryota; kingdom Viridiplantae; phylum Streptophyta; class Magnoliopsida; order Poales; family Poaceae; genus Hordeum; species Hordeum pubiflorum. Next base: position 2,348 of record CBMN010772143.1, on the reverse strand, counting down.
ACATACTGTGTTTCAGTGGGCTTCGTGCCCCCCATCTCACTGCGACATGAGCGCTGAAACCTCGAATTTGTGTTCCCGATTAGTTAGCAAACGAAATTTGTGACCTTGAATTCCTACAACCGGCCAGCTGCGTGCTCCAAAACCTACGGCCATAGTAGCTAGTCGAGTGGTGGCTAGCTACTCGGACGAAAATAATTGCATGGTAGTTTGCGGGTCGAGTGGGGACATGCACCTGTTATAACAACAACAAATAATGGGCCTAGTTGCGAGTCGAGCGCGGACATGCAACTGTGATAACAAAAAAAAGGGCCCAATTGCAAGTCAAGGGTAGGCTTGCAACCGAGATGGAAACAATTACATGCCCTAGTTGCAGTCGACAATAATTTGAATCGGATGATGATGGGCTCTAAATTGGGAAGAAAAAAACTACAGAGGCCCAGTTGCGATAGACTAGCATGGGCTTGCAACTTGCACAAAAAACTACAACAAACAACTATGTGCCCTGTTGCGGGTCAAGGGTGAACTTGCAACTAGGATGAAAACAACTATGAGCCTAGTTTTGAGTCGAGGGTGAGCTTGCAGCTAATGAACTCAACTACATGCCCAGTTCTGAGTCGAGGGTGGACTTGCAACTGAGACAAGAACAACTATGTGGCCCAGCTACGGGTCAAGACTAGTCTTGCAACTAGGACGAAAACACCTTGGGGCTAGTTGTGAGCCGAGGATGGGCTTGCAAATGGGACACAACACCTACAAGGCCTGTTTCAGAGTCGGGTGTGTGGACAAGCATCTGGGACGAAAAACACAACAACTATGAGGGCAGCTGCATGACTATGATGGGCTTGCAACTAGGACATAAAACAACTAAACTACCATCCATGAATTGTAAATTAGTCGACGACGTACTCGCAATTGTGACAAAAAAATATGGGCCCAGTTGTGAATTCGAGGGTGGACTTGCAACCGGGGAAAAACAACTACGAACCTAGTTGCGAGTCAAGGGTGGACTTGCAACTAGGACAGCATAAAAACTACTATCCCGAAAAAAACAACTACGAACCTAGTTGCGAGTCAAGAATGGACTTGCAACCGGGACAACATAAAAACTACTGTCCCGGTTGTGAGTCTAGTGTGGACTTGCAACTGAGATGAAAAACATAATATCGACCCAGTTGCGAGTCGTGGGTGAGCTTAAAACTGGGACAAAAACAACTACATACCGAATTGTGAGTCTAGGGTGGACATGCAACTGAGATAACAAAAACAATGATCCCAGTTGCGAGTCGACGACGACCTTGCAAGTGAGACAAAAACAACTACGGGGCCTAGTTGCGAGTCGAGGATGGCTTTCAACTGGGACAAAAAGGAAATACATGCCCAGTTGCGAGTCAGTGGTGGGATTGCAACTAGGACGAAAACCAAACTACAGGTCCAGTCAAGAGAAGAAGGTGGGCTTGCAATTAGCATAAAAATCAACTATGAGTCCAATTTTGAGTCAATGGTAGGACGAAAACAACTACGCAGCCCAGTTGTGAGTCGAGGGTGGGCTTTCAATTGGGATAAAAACAAAATACATGCCCAATCGCGAGTCGAGGGTGGGCGGACAAAAATCAATTATGGTCCGATTTTGAGTCAATGGTAGGATTGCAACTACGACAAAGCCAACAACGGAGCCCAGTTCTGAGTCAAGGGTGACTTTGCAACTAAAATGAAAAACAACTACGAGCCTAGTTGTGGGTCGAAACTGGACTTGAAACTGGGACAAAACATGCCCAGTTATGAGTCGAGGGCGAACATGCAATGCAACTATGATAACAACAAGAAAAAACGGGCCAGTTGCGAGTCAATGGTAAGCTTGCAACTGGGACATAAACAACTACAGGTGAAAGAGCATGGGGCCCCCATGTGTGGTTTTGTTAATTGATGACAATCCCTATGGACCAACGGTTGCTTTGATTTATACTTTAAGATTTGTCCATAGGCATTGCTTGAAGATCATTCGTTGGTTTCAAGGCTATAAGAAGGAGATTATGTGTGACCAAGGTGCTATTCAAGGAATTAACCAAAGCTTGGTCATGTGAGATTTGAGCCTATAGCAAGCATGTCTTGAAGAAGAAGATTGTGGAAACATTCATGTTTACCTTCAAGACATCATCTTTATGAAGAGAGAATATGAGTCACAAGGTTGATCAAGACTAAGGCAATGAGTGATTCAAGTTGATCAACCACACAAAGCGTAGAAGTGTACCAAGTGGGATCAAGTGATCTCATGGTATGGTAAGTAGTGTCTCTTACGCTTTTTGTACTAACCCATGATCTATGCGACACTAGTAGAAAACAGGGTATTT
>CBMN010772100.1:0-14067 GCA_000582825.1 Hordeum pubiflorum | reverse complement strand
ACCTCAAAGAAAGTCTCCACTTCATATAACCAATCAAGGCACCCTTCAATATCAACATTTCCATGAAAAGTTGGGATCTCAGCTTTCACCTTGTATGTACCCCTTGCATACGTAGGATTGGGTACTCTGCGGTATGCATAGAGATCAGGTTCTTCAAGGGCATCATCGTATTCTTCACCTTCAGAAGCTTCAACATAAATAGGCTTCCTTGAACATCGTTGTTGTTGTGGTCTTGCTCCAAGATTACCTCCCCTTCTTTGTCATTGAACATTCTTCTTCTTTAGATGAATCTTCTTCATTGGCGGCAGGGGGAACACCCTTTCTTATCATCTCAACCAGCTGGTCAAATCTCCGATTAACATCTTCACGCAGCTCTTTGATTTGTTGTTCTGCAACATCTATCCTCTTCTCCAATTGCTCCATTGCTTGTTGCAGCTTGCTCTTTCTTGTTCGTCATATAACATGTTGTGAGGCATGGTCATGGAAGATGGGATTTTCCACTTTGTAATGAGAGAGATGTAGGCCCCTCGAGTCAATGGATCAAAGAACGCATGGTCATGTTATTTACGCTTTAAAAAGTTAACCTAGTAATGGATTTTGAGTCACGTGGTCAAATAAGAGCGGTCGAGCCCGAGCTTGACCAATATTGTGAGGAAGAGGGACTGGCGAGTATTTAACATTGCAAAGCTTCATCTGATATGATCTTTACGTGCATGTTTAGGAGATGGCACATCTTGATAGGGGTAGTTGCCAACTTGTGGCCGAGTAGTCTTTAGGTCATGTCAAACATGCATGAATCTATAGGGTTGCACACTTAAGGGTTAGAGCCAAACTCGGACTAGGATCTGAATTAGGTCAGGTATTGAGTCCTCATGGGCCTCTAACGCAGAAGCCCGTATAAGGAGAAGTTGCGTGCCTTTTAGAGTTAGCCAGTTCTGAATTCTTGAAACCAAGCCTTCACTTCTCCAACGCCCAAAGTTGCGCGTTCAGATCTAGCAATATGGGTGAGTGGCGTTATTTCCTAAACATGTTGATACTTTGCAGCATTGCAACTCTAGCGCTTGGACGAACAGTACGAGGGAACAGCAAGAAGAAGACGGTACTATGACTTCACTGCATCGACTCTACTTCGGATATGGGTGAGTTGTCTAATGGTAAATTCGTGATCTGTAACTCCACCATGTTCCTGGTTTGCGTGGTAGGCTGTTTGGTCTGCGCTAGTATAGCCTAACCCGTTTTCTTACAGTGATCTCGTAGCCAATGTTCTTAAGTTTTAGATTCAAGTTACATGCATATGGTGATATATAAACCTTTTTGTATTGGTCGATGTCATCAACTATACATGATGTTCGTGGATGAATTAGTAATTGTGATGTTAAGGTGGTGACACCACATACCCCTACCAGTCGGATTCGCTATCGGGCTAGACTATGAAACGTAAAATCAGTTGATGCATGTGAACATCAATATGGTTCCTTGAATCAAAACGAAGACCGAAATGACTTTTGAATTTTTCACCAATGTATCATGATCGTGCGAGCGAGCTCTACGTTAGCTCCAAGGCTCTTAGTTGAGTTTAAACACCATAGCTTGCTACATGCGAATATCATCTGACCGATCAAATCAGAACAATATCAGTATATGAGCAAAACGATAAATAAGATTTACCAAGTGAAGAATGGCATGGTCAAGCCATACATTGGATTTGCATTTTTCGAGGACGTTTCAGTTGTTATTCAAACCCACAAGATGCTTTGCCCCGTCAAACCTTGTCAATAGGCGATCAGCCATCGGGCGCCATGAGGGAGGGCGCTAGCCTTCCACCCTTGCAAGGGTCAATGACCCTCCGGACCACTTTAGAAAGCTCTTTTATATTGTAGAACATCCTAAAGAGTTGTGGATTGGCATAATACGGTATAATGTGATTTTGTGCATAACTTGTTTTTGCAGGATTAATGTATATGGTATGACCCATTATGTATGTGATGTGTACGGTATGACCCATTATGTATGTGATGCATGTTTGTCATTTTCCATGAGCTGCAAGTCATAAGTATGTCACCTAGGCTGGAGCCAATGACCTATTATTAATTTATTAATGACCTATGTGTCGACTTGTGATGAATCCATTTTCCTATGTAATTTATTACTGTTAGGAGTGGCAATTTGTATTAGTACTTGGAGGAATGTTGTACATGGACCGTACAGATGGAGATCATCATGGGGAAGAGGAACTATGGCGATTGAGATCACCATAAGAAAGGCGCCATACTATATATCACAATTATGTGTGGTGGATGTATTCCTGCTATTTTGCTCATATGCATGTTATATGGTAGAAATAGAATGCCCCCTCACATAACATTAGTAAAATTGATGCCCCCCAATTATGAACATATTAGGCAACCCACCACTCCTCTAAATTCTCAACTCCACTCCTCATTTCTCGATTTCCAACTCCACTAGCATATTAGAATTTGGCAAAACGTTCGGCAATCAACTCCAACTCCTCACATGTATTTTTGTGCCGAAGGACCCAAAAAATGAACGTGTTGGTATTGTTCAGCCGGGATTGTTCAAGCAAGTTTCACAATTACTCAACACACAATGGAATGTGAACTAGAGTTCGGCAGAGAGAATAGGCTTGAGTCCTCACCTTGTCGGATATGTGTATGAAGGATGTGCCTTTGGTGGTCGAAAAACAATGCCTTAGTTGTGCTAAGGGTCTGCTCAATTAACTCTGCTCCAAGGCCTTCAAGTCTTCTTTTTCCTCAGAGTTGACTCAGGACCAAGTTTGATTCCTCGAGGTCCATCTAACTCGACCTTGAGCCACATTACTCAATCTCCGAGTCTATCAACATACTTGGTCACCATTTCAAGGCTCCTATTATCGCAACCGACGACGGCCTTCTTGCACCCCCGAACCATGATGACCCATTCGGCACAAGGATCTTGAGGCAAGAATATGCATAGTTGGGCATGACCATGAATTTGAGAGTGTCGGTCATCCAAGTATGTTGTTGAATATTGTCTTGAAGTCCACGACATCGAAGGGAACCTTCTCAGTGAGGAAATTGCTCGCGGTGGTCAAAGAGAAGGACGAGATAACATGTCTGATTGGTTGGGCAGAAGATCCGCAAACTTCATTGGAAGAACTGTCTACCCAACTTGATTGGCGACCTTGGCATTTATAGGCCGTCCAACGCGTAAGTGAGTAACGCTAAGTAAACTCCTTTCATCAATGACCAAATGGGTGAAGATTTAGTTAGCGATCACTTGGGTGAGCACTAAAGGGAAACATTCGGTCTGAATTAAGTTTCCAAGGTTGTCTTCTTGATCGAAGGTGATGGCGGTATCCTACCATTTGGTAGATGCTTTAGGGAAGTCAGTGGTGGCCAACAGCTGCCTTTCGACGAGCTTGTATTGCTTCATAGAGACGTAGGACGCTGAGCCCTTGAATATATGGTCCAGAATGTGTTCCGAAAAAGGGTTGGTGTTGTCTTCTAATTTTGGGAAGGGCTCATTTTGCTAATGCTTCCACTCCGTTTGAACTACCTCGATGTAGATGTGGAAATTCTTGACATGATGCTAGTGTGTTTGATGCTTGGAGCACCACTTGTCAAAGTCGGCCTTGCCCTATGGTGGGAGTTGGAAAGCTACAATAGGGGTTCTTGGCTTGCCCTTCCCCTTGTACAGACATGGATTCGTCTTGCCATTAAAAGCAACCAAAAAAGATGTTTTCTTGGTATCGTCGGTTCCTCGGGACTTTTTTTGTTGATCAAATGGTCATTGTGGTGTGGTCCTGACCTGGGGACGAGCAACGTGGCCTCTTTGGCATCCACGACCTTTCATGCCCCTTTGAGGAGGGCTTTCATTGACCCTAGCCAAGCCTTGGTTAGGTTGGCAATGCATGAGGTGGAACCTAACCCTCCCTTGAATGCATGGATGACTAAGTAACCAAGAATCAACATGATAGTATTCCGGGTCCTAAAACACCATTGGATGATGTCCCGCAATGGCTCCTCATCTCTATGTTGGATGCACTACTGGTCCTGCTCGATGTCAGGTCATGCCTGTTACCCTGTAAGTTGGAGACGAAATGTGACATAGTTTGTCCCGGGAGTGATTGATGACTAGTGGAGATGCGTCCCCTTCAGGGTTGCGTCAAGGTATTTGACCATCACCATGTTATTTCCACCAACGGCTTCGATAGTCGTGGTGTACATCTTGAGAAATTCTTTTGAGGTTGATAATTCCATTGAATTGCTCGACGGAGTAGACGTGAAAACCATTCGGCCACGGGGCATCCCAAAGTTCTTCCGTCGGGGCCAGGCATCCCTGAATTTGCCACCTCGCTGGGCGGCCACGCTCGGAGGAGTCCGAACCACCAGAGGTTTCTTTGGAGCGATGAGAGGATGATGACTACCAACACCACTTTTGATTGTTTAACTTGTCACTAGGTCGACGGAGCTCTGACCTGCGGGCAGGCTTAAAGCAAGACCCAGTCCCCAACGAATATCCACGGGGATGGCTAAGGCACACACCGAAGCTCCCTGTGTGTTGGATCATGGGTGTAGTGATCGACCTCATGGCAATGGTGCACTCCCACTTCTTAGCTTTCCGTAAGTGGATGAAGGGTCATGCTTCTTTGTTCCCCACCAGAGATGGGTAACTTGACCTTCCGGCACCTTATCTAGCCCAAAAAAGAACTCAGGCTACATGGGTTTGCGACTTGTCGATGCTTTTTCTCCAATCGGGCCTCTTCGCTCAGCGTATTAGTCCTCCTTATGGATCGGCGACGCGCTTTCCTAGGTCACCGGCCCTTCTGATGCGATAGGTCGTGGCTGCTTCTTTTGGATACTCTTCCCCTTCTTTCCATGAAAAACATTGGGAGAAAGGGTCATCCGAGCCATAGAAAAGCTCGGTACGAGATCCAAGGTTAATGCTTTTCTCGGATCCAAGGTGGCAAGCCCCTCCACAAGCAGTTTCATAGCCATCTCGGGGGTAGGGTTAAAACATGTAGGGGTTTCATTCCGACAGTAACGTCGAGGAGACGGTTGGATAGTTCGGAGGAGCATGTGAATGGTAGATCGGGATGGTAGATGGGGCAGAATAGGGGATTTACCTAGGTTCGGGCCCTCCTTGGGGGAGGTAGTATTCTACTCCTGCCTTTGTAGTTTTTCTATATTCCAATAAGGTATCTCTCTCTTGATTACAAGGGTGCTTCTTGTGGAAGAAGGCTCATCTCCTTCGGAGGTCCCTAGCTCCGCCTTATATACTGGTGGGGCTATGGTTACATTATGGTCCTTAGGATGGGCCCAAGGTCGACTACTCCGGTAGCATCATCTCGACTCCTTTCGAGGTAGGGTGGCCCGGGATTCCTCTGTATCCAGGATGAGGGGACCGCCATCCCGGAAAAGGGAATCCATGATATCAAGGGTCGAACTTTGTAGTGTCGTGACCTCGTGAATAGCCTCCGAGTGTCGGGTGATCTCCTCCTGCATAGGTTACCCGGGACTTGTCAAATTTTAGGTAGGCGCCTCCCGAGTCTCCTTGGGAAGTCCTGGTTGATCATGAACGTAGCAGGGGAGGATGTCCTTGTCTTTGGCTTCTCTTTCGAGGATCCCCCCCCCACCCCCGCCTCTCGTCTCGAGGTATCCCCTCGTCCTTGTTCCCACCTCGCCTATCCTCCGCGAGGGAGCCTGCCTCGGGAATCCGAGGTCAGTCTGTCCTTCTGTCTTGAGGTTGGAATGCCTATGGTTGTGGGAACAAAATTTGGGGCTTTTGGCTTTTAGGGGCCTCCCGAGTGAATCCCTCCATGGAGGTATGGGATCTTAGCCAACTTGTTGGTCGTATCCCACATTCCTCCGGAGAGTCACCAGGGGCGTCTTTCTGCAAGCGGGCTACCACCAAACAGGCTCATCCTATATCAAGGCTTCTACGCGGTTATGGGAATTTGGGAGGAAGGGTTGCACGATCTCGACATTGGACCTCCACTGCCTCGATTGGCTGTTTCAGGGTATGCACCTGACGAGTACTAGGCAACAGACCTCTCCGTCGAGGTGCAGCCATGCTGGCCTAGGAGACTGGCTTGTGTTGGTCTTATTAAGGCGAGAGGGGATTCCCTTGGGTGTCCTCGGAATCATCTGTCGTAAAATCTTTAGTTCAATGCTAATCTTGGGGGCTAGGATTCACGCTCGGGGTAAGCGAATCGCCTAATGGTAGGTGCAATCATAACTGGTTAATTTAATGTTGCCTTTATGAGGAGTTGCTTCGAGTCTCGTGTTGTAGCGTTGCTTCGGGGTCGGCGATTGGGTTTGCGCTCGCCTATAAATGGCGAGCGGTCATGGGGAAAAGGGCACAATCTTCCCCCTCCTGCCTCTTTTCCCATTGCCCTTGTTTCTCATGGGCCTGTGACGGCTTTGCCTCCCTCATGGGGAATGGACCCCGCCGGGGGTCCAAGACCGGCTCCTACGACGTTCTTTAATGCGGGGGAAGATGATTCCTCACCCTCCTTCCTTGGGGGATAGGATCCTAGTGAGCAAGGTCTCCTTCCTGTGGTGCCGTCCTTTTCACAGGACAAAGGTGGGGTCTTGAAGGACTGGGAGGCGTCTTGTCCTGTCGTGGCCACTTGCTCGTGTGGGTGCGCCATGAGCGGGGTGGAGCAAAAGGCCTGAGGAACCTTCCCCTCCGCGTTGGCGAAGGGCTCGGAATGTGTGGTGCTTGTTGAGGCGGGCCACTACGGGATGGAAGAAGAGCGACGTGCTCTCCTAGACAGTCTTTCGGGGAGGAGTTCCGCCATGCCATTTCTGGCGCGGCCGGGGTTGCTCGTGCATCAGCAGCCAGGGCACTCGTCGCCTTCACAGAGTAGCTCACTGACTTAGAGGTCGAGGTCACTCCTGGGATCCGTCCATCGCATACATCGCTTGAACACGTTCAATGCGCAAGGGTCGTCTTAGCCTCTCACGAAGCTAAGATGCTCAAGGGGGAAATACAAGGTGGTGGCGGTGTTTCAGAAGATGGGGTGAGCGCGACCTCGTCGTCTTTCCCTGGGAAAGAAGCATGACGGGGTGAGCCAGGCCACTTATTCGTCCTTGGCCCATCCTCTCAGCCTCCATGGAGGAGAACAAAGAAGAGTGCATCGAGGGTCCCTAGTCCTTCAGTACCTAATGAAGTTCAGCCAATGATGAATGTTGTTATTCATGGCTTGCGCCGATGCTTGTAACTAAATTTCCTTGATTTAGTGGATCTTCCATTTTTTGCTTGAGCACTGGGAGTCGGGAGTAGGCAGGTCGGAAGGCGGGAAGGGAATGAGTCTCCTAGCTAGCAACATCCACCCTACTAGGCAGGGACATGGTGGCCAAGAGTTACTGACATGTAGGACACAACGATATCGAGTTAGGTCCCAACTAGGGGATTCTGTCTAGTGGCCTGCTATAGGGGCATATCGTAAATTCCTTCGAAGTACTGAGTGGCGTTTGGTGGGCTGACGAACTCTATCCCCAACTAGTGGGGAAAACCCTCACTTCTCGGTTTGGAACCATTTCCCGAACCACGCCCCTTGATGCCCCTCCTGAGAGGGGGTCAGCTTTCGACCCACGAGGGGCACGCTGTGGCCGCCCTTCACTCAGGTGTGTCCGCGCAACTGAAGATCCTGGGGCCACGTGTGTGTACGAAGCTCCGGGGTTGAAAAGACCAGTTTCCCCATGCTCCTTCCTTACTTTGCCTGCTCCCTTTCCTATGCTAGCAGTGCTGCTCGCGTGCCCTCCAGACTGGCTTCGCGGATCGGCTTAACTCGACGGTTCCAATGGGCTGGCCCTTGGACCGGGTTCCCTCCCCTCCCAATTCTAGGGAGGAATGGTGGCTCCCAAGCACTCGAGTTAAGCCGATTAAGGCGCCTTGTCTTGGGAGGCATGAGAGCATGGCCGCAAGAACTTTCGTGCAATGTCCTTGGCGCGAGTTGCTCAGGAAGGCTTACGTATACAATGGCTTTCCTTTAGTGGTGGGTGTTGTTCATTGGGTCGATGCTGAAAGTGGCCACCCGATAGCATGTTTGAATCCCCAGGAGAAAATGTTGGCTTTATTTGGCATGAAGCATGTTACGAGGCATGGTCAGTCAAGATAAGATTTACCCCTCTATAATGAGATAGATATCTCTAGGCCCCTCGAGTGACCCGATCTAGAAATGAATGGATGTGCTACTTAAGATTAATGAGCTAATTTAGTAAAGTATTCGGAGTCATGTGATCAAGAAAGAGCAATTGAATCTGAGCTTGATTGATACCGTGAAGCAAACGGAGTGACGTGCATGTAACATTGTGTAGGTACTTTTGATATGATCTTTATGTGTGTTTTGAGTGTTGGCGCGTCCTACTAGGGACTGCTACCAACTAGTGAACGAGTAGTAGTGCTCGGGTCATGTCCAAAAGTGCGTGAACTTTTAGGGCCACATGATGTTAGTTATAACCCTTCTTGTAGTTAGTCATACTGTAGTTGGTCAATAAGTCATGTCTTCTCCTTAGGGAGTAAGCTACGGAGTCAAGTCTTTGCTTAAGGCTACAAGTTAGTGTGCCAAGTCAAGAAGTCTTAGGCTGTAAGAAAGCCACTAAGGTGGTTCTTTACTAGTGCCTTTTTGGCTATAAATAAGGGGGAAAGCCCATTGAGCTGCAACTATGGCAATACCAAATAAATAAATGGATGTTAGCCATGTGAGGCAGCAAGTCACCAAATAGCTCGTGTACTTGTGCGTGTTGTGAGAAAACAACCAGAGAGAGAGAGAGGATCTGATGGATTTAGTTTGAACAATTGGCATCAGAGCTAGGTGATGGTGAAGATGTCACGTGATGCTGCAACGATTGGAGACGTTGTGGCTAGTGGCTTAAGCGACCTAGCGGTAGCAGCAGCGGCGGGGAAGGTTCTGTTCCCACAGCTAGTAGGGGCATGCAACATGGGCAATTAGGACAAAGTACCTCGTGCGAGCAAACGATGCATGGGGCACATTGATCATGAGAGCTCGTTCAATGAGGTTGATGAGAGCAAGGAGCAGTTGGTCTTGACAATCATCTATCAATCTATCGACGATGCAATGCTAATGAGAAGGTCGTTCTGTACTAGTTTCTTTCAGCTATAAATAAGGGGGAAACCCGATCGGTTGCAATTATCGCAACACCAAAATGAAAAGAATACTTTAGCTATGTGAGGCAACAAGTTACCAAATAGCCCGTGGAATTGTGTGTGTGTGTATGTGTGTGTGTGTGAGAGAGAGAGAGAGAAAGAAGTCGAGTGGTTTAGTTCCAACACTTCAGGGGTTGGAGCCTAATTCAGATTAGGATCCAAGTTAGATCATGCATAAATCCTTATGGACCTCTAACATAGAACTATATTATGTGAACATCTATAACAAACGCAGGGTCGACGTAGGGTGTTTATCAATCATGGTAAAACTCGCTAGATGACAACTTTATGTCACTCGGTTTATTGTTTGGAGAGTTTATCAACTCTTATGTTGACTAAAAGTTGATCTTGTTGTTTGTAAATATTTTACATCATTATCCAATGTATTTGATCAGGAGTACTTTTGCGTGTTTACAAATGGATATTTCACGGCTTAAATCTTACTCTATTTGGCTCATTGCATATCAACATATGACAATTCTTGTGATTTTTTATTAGTATAACATAATGATGAAGTTAAAAACAAAGATATACAAAATGAACATAAGGAGAGGAGTAACCTATACTAAAGTAAAAACAAAAATATACAAAATGAACATTAATGAACATAAGGAGAAGAGTAATTTTACATGAAAGACCTCATGGCAAATTGGCAATGTCGTGATTATGATAACCTCATTTGGCTAACTAGAAATTATATTTATATATTTGACTAACTAACTTTTCCTTACTAGAGCGGGTGTGACCCAAGAGATCGAAGTGACCTTTAATATCCCCACTGAAGGCGGTTATTCTTGTTATAGAGAGAGCCCGAGGCAGTTGTAATTTTGAAACCGCTTGCAGGAAAGATTGGAGGCGGTTGGTATAGTGAAACCACCTCTAATTTCGCACCTGCGCATACGGTCTGTGAGAATCTCGGGGCGCAGTCTTTCCCTTCTCTTTGTGTACAGGTTCCCATTTACCACATTAGTCATTTTTCGTCTATTTCCCTTCCCTTCCGGGATCCAGGGCCAAACCCTAGCAACACTGTTGCAACATTCACCTCGCCGAGCACATTGGGTTTTCTATGCTTCTTCGTAGCTGACCGCCGTCAACCTAGTCCTTCGCTGATCCATGGTAGCACTGTGACAAATCGGCCCATCGGAGGGGAGGGTAGATTCGCCCATCCACGACGGCAGCCAGATCCAGTCCGGCTACATCGGCACCGTCCTGGATATCTGGCAAAGTGAGCTCACAAGTGTTGTCGACCTTCACGCCAATTGTTTTTGTAGGGTTAGTTGATGTATGCTTATACATTTTTGTGTTGTTAGTTGTTGCTTATAGAAGTTTGTTTAGGATTTAGAGTTAAATTATACTAATGGTATTGCACTAGCCTATAAACCGATGATGGAACTTACAACCTTTATGCATACCTATGCTTTGAAGAATAACTTAAATTCTATAATTCATGCTAGCCAATGATGTTATGCCTTTGATGTAGAAAAATAAGATTCCTTATCTTGTCTCAGGATTGTATGTTCTATCTATCTCTAAATTAATTATTGACCTAGTTAAAATTAGATACAATGTATTCTCTTAAAATATATATTCATTTCAGTGGAACATTTTAGTTCCACTGAACACAAGAAACTGGATATGGATTTGAGTACGAGAAAAAGATTTTGTTGGAACACAACAATAGACGAAACCAGCATAGTCTGTTAAGTTTGTCGCCACTACTTGCTTCTTGGAGAAGTTGAGAGAGTTACCAATATTTATTTATTTCCCTCGTGCAATTGGGAGAAAACTGAAGAAATGAAGAACATGGTCTAGAAAAGATTGAGTGATGTCTCTCCTCATCACACCAGTACCTAAGTCGGGTACGATCTTCTCGACAAAATACATCGAAGAAATAAATATCATATTTATGATCTTAACATTTGTGTATATCACATAATGTATTTTCTTTTAGTTGCACTGCAAAAAAAAAATAGGATTTGAGTATATATGACTTCTGCATTGCACTAGTGTTAAGCTTCATGCACTAACCAACATAACCAAAAGTCTGAATTGATGGGAAGGGTTACACAATCCACATATACACTTCAACACCTCTCCCATGTATGACACAAAAAGTCAACATGTGAATTGACTCAGAGGTATGGCTCAAGAGGCCTATGCGTGGACACAGAGGGGGGCAACAATAGTTTTGAATAAACTGGGGAAGTCAGGACTTGAACTCAAGACTTCAGGCTCTGATACCATGTTAAACTTTATGCACTAGCCAACGCAACCAAAAATGTGAACTGATGAAAAGGGTTAGCCAATCCATATATACACTTCAACAACTAAGTCATCCGATTACTTATTAATAACAAAGTTTACTTGCATTCGATCCAAATAAGCTAACCGTGTTTTCCATATGTAGATCAGTTTTTAGTCGCACTTCACACAATGAACATGCGATTAGTTATGAGTATGTTTTGTGAGCAATGTCACCACATAAGAAGATTGTCGGTGGATACAAAATAAATCGTGCTAGCTAGTGTCCGCATATGTCCACACCCCAGTTATTGTGGTTGCAATTGCTTGGACTTGGGTATGATATTCTTAAGTACATGCATTTAATAGATCAATTAATATCTTATGTTAGTTGTTTACATTTTGGTTATACTACACAAAAGAAGATCACGAAGGGTGCTACAAATTTACGTATTGGTGTAAAAACCGACAGATTTTGTCAGAACTTGTTCTTACTTGTGATTGATAAGAAAATTGGATATAGAGTTTTGAGATAATCATACCCGCCATCTTCTTCCTATTGTGTTGCCTCTAGTTCACAAAGAGGCGCGACATGTAGAGTACTCTAGATAATGAGTAGTTTGTGATTCCATGGATTTAGATCTTCATACTCTCTCTCGTTCATCGGGTGCGGCAAGTAGATTAATCGAGAATATTGGATTTAGATCTTTCTTTCATATGTGGGTTGTGAACTATGCCAAATTGGTTAACATATTTGAATATATTATGAAATGTAATTAACTTGTGCGATGAATGAGAATGTGTATGCCTTTGTTGATGTACATGTGCTATATGTGGGACTTGATTTTCAATTAAAAGAAACTAGCCTCGAGGCGATCGTAGGAAGAAAGCCGCTTTAAATGAGTTTTCTTGGCGGTTGTGCGTTTGAAGCCGCATTAGGCGGTAGAAGCCTCGAAGGCAGTTCTTAAATGGATGTCGACATACAAATTTAGAGACGGTTTAGAAACCTTCTCTGCTATGTCGAGTATTAGCGACACGGGCTTAGGCTTCGAGATGAAACAGGGAACCTTCACAGGTCCATGTACCAAAACCGCACGCAACACCCGATTATGTACTAGTGTATTTATCTTTCAATCAATGGTGAGGCACATCAACCATTACTCCCTCTGTTAATAAATACTATGACATTTTAGAGACTTGACACAAGTCTCTAAAATGTCTTATATTTATTTACGGAGGTTGTACTTTATTCAATTATAAGTCTACTTACATTGCATTTTTGCTCGCGTGAAAAAAAGAACATTGAAAAGGAAGAGTGGCTATCATGCAAGAGCCAAACTTTACATGTGGTCCTAGCTAAGGGTATCTCTAACCGATCTTCTAAAAAGCCTTAGAAGGGAACAATTTCACTTTTACTCCTCTAAACTGCGCCTAACCGATCCCTTAAAAGCTTTAGAGTAAAAATTATCCTCCTCGTCTCCCCGACTCTTAAATATACTTTGCCGCCCAGCCACGAAGTAAAAATAATAATCCTATCCCCCTCGGCCGCACCCTTCCGACCCCGCACCGCATCACTCCCGCACCATCCTACTTGCCTTCGTCGGCCACCACGTGCCACCACGCTCCCCCTCCCACACCTCGATTCAGTCGGTTATCATCGTCTGCGGCACCTAAATCGACGATCTATAACCGTCGCCGGATTCGACGCGCCCATTGAAGGGATTCAACGGGGACCAAACCGCACAGCCCTCGCGACTGCTCTGTGCCGCCTGTCAGTATGCCGTCCTTCTCTTGGCGCTCGAATCTCACCCATCGACCGACCGCCAGCACAGCCAGGTCCGCCCGTCTTCAATAGGTGTTTTCAGAGTAATGCGCTTTTGTATCTATGTTATCCACTTATCCTCGGTGTTTCTATCTAATAAAGAATAAAATAAAAGTATTGCGTGTCTACATCCAGTAATGATTTCCATGTTAAACTGAACAGTATAGGCGACGTTAACTTCCGGCGTTTTCACCTCGCCATCTGGCCACCCGAAATCCGTCTCCTGTTAAGGGGAGGCACAAACAAAAATTGTAATCACCATGCGGGCGGCATGGGTTGGTTGACCATGCAGGAGCCAACAAAAGGCAACAGACTCAAGTGTCCTAGTGCAAGAATACGAGCACGCGGTCCACGCCATTAGAGAGGCTTCCCCGGAGCAGTACCAAGACCTCGCTTTTCTCTCGAACGAAACAAAACGCCATCTCAAAAGCAGAACACATGCCCCTGCTCATGCTCATGCTCATGCAAGGTGGTGGTACCAATACTAGCAGTGCACAGATTCTAAACCAAGATGCTAAGCAGGTTCGTGCAAGGTGGAAAGCCTGCGGGAGATTGTCTCGAGCATGTGGCGTGCGCCCCGCAGAGCAGCCGTCTGCCACAGAAGCTAAGGGAAATCGTAGAAAATCGATCGAGCGCCCGCCGCGGATTCTATCGGGCGAATTCAGAGTACTAGATTGCGGAGGAGCGAGTAACTGGAGCAGGTAAACAAGTGCGCGGCGAGCGTGCACCTGGAGGAGGAGTACTCGTAGAGCTTTCCGGCGGGGGAGAAGACGAGCAGCGCGACCTCGGCGTCGCAGAGGAGCGAGAGCTCGAACGCCTTCTTGAAGAGC
>CBMN010772063.1:0-10486 GCA_000582825.1 Hordeum pubiflorum | reverse complement strand
GGGCAAAAGAGTGAGGAAAAGTACATACGTTGGAGACGTATCAATGACATGACAACTTTATACAACCGATTGTTTGCTACTATTAACAATGCTCTAAGCTACTATTCACATGCTCTAAGAGCATCTACAACCAGACATCACAAACACGCCTCAAACGCCCAGGCGGGCTGACCGGTCACAAAAAATCGACCCACTAGAGCGTTTCAAACCGGACTCAAGCAGCCGGGTTGTCCAGCGCCCCTCATATCTAGCCCAAATTTAGGGCGGATATAGGGCGTCCCGGTCATGTCCGGGTGCGTCTGTCACGTCTTAGCTGATAGGCCTAGCCCACCACCGATCCCACCACTGTCCCACAAAAACCCCAACCAGACGCCTCGCTCCGATACCCTATCTCACTCTCACTCACCTCTTTCGCCCGTCCTCTCCTCTCTCTCTCTCTCTCTTCGAGTCTGATTCCAATCCAATCCAATGTCGAGCTCCGGCAGCCACGATGACTCCGACCTCGACTATGAGGAGGAGCTGGCCCTCTGCTTTGCCATGGAGCGGTCCAAGGTGAACACCGGCGGCAGCTCCGGATCTGCAGCGTCACCGCAGCTCCTGC
Source organism: Hordeum pubiflorum (assembly GCA_000582825.1). Classification (NCBI taxonomy): domain Eukaryota; kingdom Viridiplantae; phylum Streptophyta; class Magnoliopsida; order Poales; family Poaceae; genus Hordeum; species Hordeum pubiflorum. The sequence continues at coordinate 9,885 of CBMN010772063.1, read as the reverse complement.
GCAGATGCAGCGCGGCCGTCGAAGCTGGACCCTCCTCACCCGTGTACAGCGACGCCAGGATAGCGCAGTCCGCACCGCCCTCGCGGGTCCCTCCTCCACTCGGGTAGCGGTGGGTGCTAGTGCCCGCACTGCCGACCCGCACACGTGCTCCGGAATCAAAGGCGTGTGTCACCCGCCGTGAGAGGCAGCGGGCAAGGGGGAGGGACGAGGCAGAGCAGTGCGTGTGCCTCCACTGCGGAATGCAGGGGATGCCCCACGAGGACGAGCAGCTCCTCGCATGGGTCTGCCATCAGCCCCTCACGACGATGAAGACGGAAGCTTGCCGTCTACGACGAAACGTCCATATCTTGCTCCATTTCATAGTGTGTGCGATGATCTAAGTAGTTTATTTTCATGCTGCATGGCTAATATGAATATAGGATGTCTAATATAAAAATATAATATAAAAAATGTGAATGTGAAGGATACAACTTAAAACGGGTTCGATCAATGCATGAGGACGCGTCGCAGGCGTTTGAGGGACCGGATTGCTAACCATGGCTGTAGACGCTCTAAACTGATCCGGGCGGAGCATTGAGTATTGACTGAAGCCGGTCGCTGCTCAATGCCTGGCTGTCGGAAAGCGAAGTCGCAAGTGGGCGCTATGGAGTCCAGCTAGCACCGCCCGTCATCACGTACGGTATCGACCTCCCCATATCCACCCCAAGTCCAATCAGCGGCTTCATTAGTTAGTACTACTACTAATCACCGGTTGCTTCCTCCCATCCAGCTGATCTGCCTTGCCTGCCTACTCCACTGATTAGTTAAAGCCAATGAATGGCTTTCCCTTAGCATTCCTCCGAGGGTACTATAATTGCTCGCGGTCGTCGTCGTCGTCGTCCCCATCCCCTCTCTTCTCTATCGCTTACTAGCAGCTCTCTTCTTGCTCTTCGCTAGCTAGCTCCATCCAGCTCGTTGTCCTCTCCCCGTTGGATCGATTCGGCCTTCGGCGGCGATGAATTGCGCCGGGGTCACGGATGGGTTGCCTGCAGGCGAGCCGGATACCGGCGTCGTCGGCCAGCCACGGAGGAGGAGCTGCCTGTAGCCTAGCTGAGCTATAGTGCTCGATCGATCTGCTGCTTCTTGGGGGCGAGGAAGAAGAATAGCCGAGGTTTGGGAGCCAGCTCTCAAAAGAAAGGTGCAGCTCGATTTTTTGCTTAATTTCGAGTGATTTTGTGTTAGTTACTATATATCCCTATTGGTTACTTTCCGTGGTTCTGATTTGTGCTTTGGATGTGAGCTGGATATGCTGGGGATCTGGGATTGGGCTTATTTATTAATTTTCGTCTAGAGATGATCACCGTGGAACAAAGATCAAAGATTCCCGTAAAAAAATGATCAAAGGTTGGAAAATAAAAGAAGAGGCCCCAATCCCCACTAGCACATCGCAGTTCGTAGTAGTACCAACTCGTCCTTTCTCTTTGTCCTTTCCTGTCCATTTGTGGCTGTGCTTCGCCTTATTTACCTCCCTAGTAACCAAGAAAACAAAATGGCGCTATACAAAATAACGCCGGCTTTAAATTACGTTATTAGCATATTATTAACGAGACATTATATACTGATTTATTTAGTGAAATAATTCTTTACACGTATAGCATGTTATTAGTGACGCTATAGCGCATTATTTTTTCGATGCTAATAACATCATTGAGTTCAATCCTCCAAGCAAGATTGGTAGTAAGGACATCTCCAACGCCGGATCATCAAATTGACACAGTGGACTATGTATCGGCCATCCAGATGTGCACATCAAACGTCTGGTCCATTTAAAACGAATAGAGCAACAAAACAGAAAAAAGAAGCTAAACGGATGAAATTTAACAAAGTTCAAGATATTTACATCCAACTGGACGAAATCTAACAAGTTCAAACTAAATTTCAACTAAGCTAAACTAGGCGAGGTACCGGAAGGTGGCCTCGTAAGCATGGCCTCTGAGGCCGCCGAAAGCTTCGTCGTTGTCCGCTTCATCGACTGAGCCGTCGTTCGAGCCATCATGGTCGTCGCGGGCGTGATGCAGACGCTTTGTCGTATCCTTCACCTCCTTGTGCCGTTTGTTTTCAATGACGTTGGCGGCTTAGATGAAGGCGGCGCGCTCGGACTATGCAAGCCCCACTTCGTTGATCTGGTCGTTGAGCCAACGACGGGCACCTGGCTGCTCGGTCGTCTTGGACTGGCCGATGGTCCAAGCCTCCGCGAGCACCCTGGCTGGCGCCACCAGGCTCCTCGCGAGCGCCGCCCTGCGCGTTGCATTGAGCTGCTCCCGGCGCGCCACCTTGGAGAGGCATTTGTTGGCCGCGAAGGAGGATGCGCCTCGGCTCTGGCACCTTGGAGATAGTACTCCACGCGCGAGTGTAGCTTTGACGGCACGGAGGACCTTCTCCTTCTTCATGACAAACGATCGCCATCGGTTGCCCGCGTAGCGGCGGCAGGAGGGTGGCTCCTCTTGCACATGGCGGCGCGGTGGGGAGGCCGGCTCCTCCTTCACGCTACGTTTGATCTGGACGTTTTAGCTATGTGGCAGGGAGGGCGGCTCCTCCTTCACGTCATGTCCGATTTGGACGCGCGGTTTTGCGGAGGGGACGACAACGCTGGACCGCGATTGGTCAATTACTACAAGAGCACGATCTCCATCTATCGCGCGAACTCGTGGTCAGTCGCCGTAGCCGTGGCGAGCAGGGTTGCCTTCTTCTCCTCCTCCTGGTCCGAGGAGATCAGCTCCGTCTTGACGTTGGATGGAGCCGTGTGCTATGAGTGGCCCGGATACCGTGGGCGGCGGCGCCAATTGGACCCGTGCTCCCCCGGATTCGCAGACGCTTATCAGCTACCAGCTGGAGGCGTCCAACTTGTTCCACATCGTGGCGACCGGTGGTAGAGGTGTGGTGATGTGTGGCAGTCTTGGAGAGGATGAGGATAGTATTAGCGTCCGCGACTGGGCGACTTTAATAGTCGGGACAGGCGGACCGGGGAAGCTTCAATGCAAGCGGTGTCGGAGTAGGTTTCTTGGTCGCGGCACTGTGGGAATATGGGTTGGCGTTTGACATGTCAAGCCAAAGTGAATACCCGGCGCGGAGGATTCAGAACAAGCACGATGAGAGAGGGGTTTCTCTGTGGGTTTCAGTTGTTAGAATCCGCATGGCAGACATCTGAACTCCCCCAACCTCCACAATTTTATGCCGGTTTGTAGGATTTCGGACGTCTTGACCGGTCCGAACAGTTTTGGTGAACCATGGCTTAAAGTGTCCAGACCGTTAGATTCGTACTTTTGCGGTCTCGATTAGGTGAGACTGTGAGACTAAGAACCGGCTACAAAGATCAATTTTACTGATCAGTTTGTTTTCGGATAATCAATTGAGTAGAAAGATCAATTTTCTAGTTGTGCCAATTGAGCAGTTGGATGTAACATCTAGCCGTTGTTTGAGTTTGTGTTAGTCCGAAAGCAGTCTACTCTTTTGTGATGTGTGACCAGGTTCTTTGTGTTATCACCAGGTTCATGGTACTCCATCCAGGTAATGCCAAACAAGTCGTGCGGTAGAAACTTGTTTCTCTTCTAATTAACATTATACACTGGTTTTTTTAATGCAAATAATGAGTCAGAGTATAAATTTCAATACAAACTACATACGGATGTATATAGACGTATTTTAGAGTGTAAATTCATTCAATTTGCTTCGTATATAATCCATATTGAAATCTAGAAAAAGTTACGCGATGAACACTAGAAAAAGTCAAGTGTGTCTTGTATTTTGAGAAGGAGAACCTGGAGCATATAGGTCTACAGAAAAAATGGTTCGAGCGAGTCCCTCGCGTCGCTCCCGAGGCGACACCAGGGACGAACCCTAGCGCCTCCACTAGCATCCTCCTCATCGGCTTTCTCCTCCGCCGTTGCCGCCGGCCTGAACCGCGGTGGCGGCAGGACTGCTACTGAAGGATTGCAGAGTGTTGTTCTTCTGGGGGAGGTCGCCTCGTGTACGGCGAAGGAGGGCAAGGGCGGGGGTTTCTGGGGTGGCGGCACTGCGGCGGGTTGGTGGAAGACGACGACGGGAGGTTGCTGGTGTGCAGTGCATCTGCCGGCGGTGCTCGTTGCTTCTCCTTCCCCGACTCGTGACCCTAGATCGCATGGACGACCCCCTCCAAGATCGCACGACCATGTCGCTCCTAAACGTCGATAGTTCCCGACGCGGCTGTGTCGATTCCGTCGGGCCTAGTGGCGTCGTCACAAGGTCCCGGTCTGCTCGTGCTACCCAATGACACCGCCTCCTGCCTTCTGATACGCCCCAACACGCGCCTCTGATGCGGATGCATTACTAAAGCCGTCGAAGGTTGCGTCTCGGGTGTTTGGTGATTGTCAACCGCAGACTGTCGCCACCTTGGAAACATCGACATTGGCACCTCCTCGGCCCCGATTCCAAGGTGTGGACATGGGGATTCAAGGCGGCCGTGCTTGAAGATCGTTAGGCTATGAAGGTATTATCTCGCATGCTCGTGTTGACCCAAGATTGCGTACTATTGGTGTCTGTCCCAGTGAGTACTCGCAATGGATGGGGAGAAGATGACGATCCGCTAGTCGTTATGTGCATACGGTTTGCGGAACCGTGCACATGATGATTGTGAGTCGGAGGATCGATGAATTGCAGCAGCTCGGCAATTATGGATGATGAGTTGACGCGGAGGGATGGTTGTGCTGCGGCGGCGGTCCCATTACATGTAGTTGTTGTGATCGCAAAAAAGTGGTATCGACAACACTTGAGTGACTTCGATGGTGGTGCTACTCGAGCACCCAGTCTCGAGCTTAGGGGTGAAAGCCTAGGTCCGACCTGAGTTGGTTATGTGTGACAGTGATGATCGTGAAACAATAACTTCCGGGCGATCGAGAAATAGGAAAACCCCGAGAGAGAAAATGGCCTTGAGATAATAAAGTTTGTTGGCTCTTACAATATACACTCTTAAAATCTTTGATGACATTTGGACTATGTAATGGCATGTGTACTAGCATTGTCATCAGCAATGCAAAATTGTAAAATAATTGTATGTCTATTGCTTATTTCATTCCCTGCTGTAGTATGCTGATATTAACTCTGACAGCATGGATATGCTCTAAATTTTCAGCACAAGGCGGAGCCAGTTAATTTCCTCCGGTGACGAACACCATGGATCCCCAGACATTTGTGAGGCTCTCAGTCGGGCAGCTTGGCCTGAGGCTCCCCGGCGCAAGCGCCAGAAAGGCTTGCCACTGCGAGATCCGGCTCCGAGGCTTCCCGGTTCAGATTGCTCCAGTGCCTCTGAAAAATTCTTCAGAGTTCAACCTTGATCCGCACGCGAACGCGGCGGTGTTCTCCCTGGACGAGCCCGGTCTCAAGGCGATGTCGACGCCGGGGTGCTTCCGAGCCTCGGAGCCGCCGTACCTCTAGATCGTTGTGTACGTGGGCAGGCGCAACGGCGGCGGGCATTGCGTCGGGTTGAAGCGGCGGCTGGTCGGGACGGTCAGGGTGGAGGTCGGGCCGGAGTGGCGCGACGGGAAGCCTCTGCTGCTTCACCATGGCTGGACGGGCATCGGCAGGGCGGCGGAGCTGCACGCGAGAGTGAGGGTGGAGGCTGACCCTCGGTACGTGTTCCGGTTCGAGGACGAGGTCGCGCTGAACCCACAGGTCGTCCAGCTCCATGGCAGCGCCAGCCAGCCCATCTTTAGCTGCAAGTTCATCCGCGACGTAAGGCGGTGTGTGCTCCGCTGCTGACAGTGCCATGATATGAAATTCTGAACAAAAATGAATTGCCAGAAGCTTGATGAGGTCGTTGATGTTTGATCTCTGATGTGTTGGCAGGGCATCGCAGCCGGATCATTTGGGCGGGAAGTATTGGTCGAGCTCCGGAAGCGGCGAGGAGAAGGAGACGGAGATGGCGGGGAGGAGGAGGGAGAGGAAGGGCTGGAAGGTGGCGATCCACGACCTGTCCGGCTCCGCCGTGGCCGCGGCGTTCATGGCCACGCCGTTCGTGCCGGCGACCGGCTGCGACACGGTGGCGCGGTCGAACCCAGGCGCGTGGCTCATCGTCCGCGCCGACACGACGGGATCGTCGGAGAGCTGGCAGCCGTGGGGCCGGCTGGAGGCGTGGCGGGAGTGCGCTCCGCCGGCGGGCAGCAAGGATGCCGTGTGCCTTCGGCTGCATCTCCTCCCGGAGCGGCGGGACGCGTGCGTACTCGTGTCCGAGACGCCTCTGAGCTGCGATAAGGGCGGGGAGTTCTCCATCGACATGGACAGACAGGCGATCATCCCGGAGGACGCAGTGGACAGCGCACTCCCGTCGTCGTCGTACTGCGCAGCGAGCATGGGGGAGTCGTGCACGGGCGGCGGGTTCGTGATGAGCTGCAGCGTGCAGGGCGAGGCGGCGACGAGCAGCAGGCCGCCGCTGGTGCACCTCGCCGCGCGGCACGTCATGTGCATGGAAGACGCCGCCATGTTCCTCGCGCTCGCGGCCGCCGTCGACCTCAGCGTCAAGGCGTGCCGGCCGTTCCGGAGCAAGACGGCGGCGGCCAAGAAGAAGACGGCTGCTGGCTCCTCGCCCCCTGACCCCCTGGAGCTCGACACGTAGATTAGCTAGAGCTGGCAGTTCTCAACCGATCATCCATGGACCATGGTCACTCTGTAAATCCACTTGTTTCGACCAAACTGGACAGATTCTGGAAGTTCAAACTCTACCAGTTCTTTTTGAATCTGGAGACACGATGACGATTCAATCACGCCCCCACCCGGCAGCAACAAAGTTGACTGCGTTTGACCTGGCAGCTCGTTGGGTGCTACTCCAATGAAATTTGTTGTCGCTACTAGAAAATTTCTTTGACAAGTGTCGCCGAGGAGAACTAGACAGTAACCCAGGGTTCTACTCTCGTCGGGAGAGGATTTCTGATGCCTCACTCGGATGGGCTTTTTTTATAAGGGACTGGCTATAGCCCAGTCGACTGAATTTTATTTTAGGGTCAGTCACTTTTTTTCTTTCTGGACCACCTTGTAGCCCCACGTGAGTATGCATGCACACCATTGCTTTGCCGGCCAAAACTATGCTAGGCTGTGACACAAGAGCACGTACATACAGGCACCACATGCACCCACGCCCACATGCGTACACACACATGCACCACATATATGACCTGCTCATCATTAACTTTTTGGTTCTGCGGATAGAGCAAAATTAACACTATAAGTAACACAAAACTAAGAAAAACTTTTTAAATGAGAAAGGAATTAAGGGCATTGATATTACCTCAAAGAAGAAAGAAATGAAAAAGGGCGACTATGTGTTATGTGTCTAAATTTTCTCAGCGTTCAATCAAATCACTCTCCACCATTCGATCTAGATCCAAATACCTAACTGGCTTCTTACCCCCACCCTCTCCCCTGCCCCCCTATATGAAAACTGAATTAAACAACCAAAAACTTCAAAAAGAAAATAATATTATGCAACTATGTGTAAAAAAAACATAATAGAACACAAAACTTATACTTTCTCTAGACTTCTACCACCCATACTTATATAATAAAATAAAAATAAAGAAAATAATATAAAATGAAACTATACCCATATAATTATATAGTACAATTTAAATAAGGAAAACCAAAAAAATGAAATTTTCTAGGGAAGAATAATTTATTGGCATTGGTATTATCATTCAAAATGAAATAAAATGGAAAATAAATCAAAATTTCACACAATTTACAAAGAAATTGCGTTTTCTATATAATGCAAGAAAAAATATATAATAGTGGAAATGTCACAATAATAACTTTTCTAAGAAGGAATGAATTAGTGACATTAGTATTATCTTTTAGAAGAAATAAATGAAGAAAGTAAAAAAATAATTGCTAAATTCACACACACTTTACATTTTTTTTGCATTTTTCTATACTATGCTAGAATAAGCATATACTAGTCAAATTTCTCAAAAAATAGAAGTTTACTAGAAAGAAATTAATCAGCAACATTGGTATTAATCTTAAAATAAAAATAAATCGGAATAATGAAGGTTTTCTAAGGAAGAAGGAATAAGTGTCATTGGTATTAACCATGTTATTAACCATAAAGAAGAAATAAAAAGAAACACAAACTGACACAAAATTAAAATAATGAAGGTTTAAAGGAATAATGAATAAGTGGTATTGGTATTATCCTTAAAGAAAGAAAATGAAATAAACTAAAAAAACAAAATAATGAAATTTCTAAGGGAAAATAAATTAGTGTTATTGGTATCAACCTTTATAAACAAATAATGAATTTACACATGGTTACACAAATATTACACTTTTATGATATGCAAGAATAAGCATATAATAGTGGATTATTTTCAAAGAAAAAGTTTTCTAAGAAAGATGAAGTTATGGCATGGGTATCACTCTTTAAGAAGAAAGAAATAAAAGGAAGAAAACAAAACTAATAAATGCATAATTCACACACAATTTGAAGAAAAAAATATGTCTTTCTATACTATGCAACAGTAAGCATATAACAGAGGAATTTCTCAAAACTAGACGTTTTCGTAGAAGGAATGAATTAGTGACATTGGTATTACCCTTAAAATATAAATAAAGAAAATTCAAAATAAAGAAGGAAAATAGAAAGAAAACAAATAATCGCAAAATTCACAAAAGGTTGCATTTTCCCATAATATGCAAGTAATAAGCATATAATTGTGGAATTTATCAAAAATTGAAACTTTCTAGAAGGATTGTATTAGTTACAACTGTATTACCCTTAGAAATAAATGTAATAAAAACTGAAACAAAATCAAAATAATGAATTTTTCTAACAAAAAATGAATTAGTGGTATAGGTATTACCTTTTTAAAGAAAGAAAATGAAAAAAAATGCACACAATTTACAAAAAATTACACTATTTTATGATATGCAAGAATAAGCATATAATATTGGAATGTTCGTGAAAAGGAAGAAGTTTCTAAGAAATAATGAATTAGTATCGTTATTACCTCCAAAGAAAAAAATAAAATACAAACTAAAACAAAATCATAACAATGAATTTCTAAGGAAGGATTAATTAGTGGCATTTGTATTACCCATTAAGAAGAAAGAAAATTCAAAAATAAAACAAAAATAAGGACAAAATGTGCACAAAGATATTTTTATTTGCACACCAATTACAAATAATTTGCATATATATTCATGTTATACTCCGTGTTCAAACAGAAAAATACCAACGTTGAAGATTAACCGTCCCTTAACATATCAAGAATAAATTGCATCTTATATCATGGTGTCATCTCTCTCAACATGCACATGCGTCACACACCCACAGACCAACACACGCACACACAGAAAAAGTGAAACACACACACACAAATAAAAACTGAAAATGAAATAAAATAAAATGAAAGAGACATAAGGAAGAGACCTAGAAAACACATTCGGAGTCATACACTACTAGTGAAAAGCCTAGCAGTAGCGCGGGTTAAACGCCTACAAGTAGCGCGGGTATCCACGCTACTCGTACGACGCTACAACTAAGTTTTAGCAGTAGCGCTGGCCCACCCTCACTATTGCTATCTATTGTAGCAGTAGCGCGTTTTGTACAACCCGCGCTACTGTACTTAGTTTCTGATTTTTTCTGCAACATATTTCCTTTGTTTTTAAAGGTTTTATTCAATAGTCTATATCATATCATACACACAAGAACTCATCATGATCATAATAACTCATCATCATCATCATCATCATATTCATATAAGAACTCATACATCATCATCGTCATCATAATAACAACTCATCATCATAGTCATATAGGAACTAGCTCATCATTCTAGCACAATGTAGCACATAACTCATCATCATCATGATAACAACTCA
>CBMN010771955.1:61-10610 GCA_000582825.1 Hordeum pubiflorum | reverse complement strand
ACTAAAGGTTGAAACGGAAGGCCTGTTTTCTACTAGTGGAAGCTCATCAGGAGGTAGTAGGCAATGAAGATAACATAATTATCAGAACTGAAATGCCAGTGGTGTTTAGCATTCATTTGCTGCATCAAAAAATCAGAACTGATGGTATTCCTCCGGATTAAAACAGAACTCGATACAATTACGACGAACGATAACTCAATAGTTCATGGAGTACATAATCCGTTGTCATTCACTTGTGATACGGCAGGCTGGTTAAATGTGCATCATCATCAACCAAACTTAGCAGAATGATCTTATCAACATAAATCTCTCTAACATAGATGCGAATGTGAAATAGAATTAGGCTCCTCTACTGCATCTCTGAACAAATCGGCCAAGATGAAAGGGAGGTCGACGTTCCAACAACTGCCGTTGTTGTTTGCCTTATCTGAGCCGCCCAAAAAATATATATCAGCTCAGTATGCACAAAAAAAGATTAGTAACCTCAGAATATAAAAAATACAGGTCAAGAAACCTGGGGGGTGGGGGTAGAAAAAATAGGTCAACTTACTTGGAAGGAGACATATCATGATGCAAGCCTAAACATCTCTCCAGGAATGGTAGTGTCCAACTGCAGATGATAGGTTAGATGCTAGATGGTGAATCGAGCTGGAAACCATTTTAACTGGTGTTACCCATGAGGCCATGATTTGCAATCAGAACATTCATAAGGAAGGTTGAAGCCTTCAGAAATTGTCCCTAAAAAAGGTTCAAACTTTTGAATAGATTCATTTTGTATGCAACCTAAAATATTCTGGATTCACTATGAGACTGAATTTGATAACTGTGACACCAAAACATAACCATGGTTAAACTTAAAATTAGATGATAAGTACAATAGTTTAGCTAGCTCACAGTGTGACATTTCTCTCAGCAGAGGAGAAAATCAATAACCAAAACTGCTCCCATGTCATTGGTTCTAAAATCTTAACTTATATGTTCCTCGCACATGGACTTGACCACAACTTTGGAAGTAAAAGGCGTGAAGAAATTCAAAAAACAGTCTATTAGTCATTACTATCATAGTTGCATAATTATGAATGCTACTACAAAAATGGATACTCTGAGCAGTTGTTCGGACCTTTATACCTAAAAAGGAAGCAACACCTATGATGTTACAAATTTGATTAGTTAAAAAAAATTAGGGGAGGGGCTAGAGATGCTTTTACCAATTGAGGTGGGTGATAATAGTTCAAGTATAGTTCATAATTATTTAATGCTTACAGTTCATAAGGTCACTTAGGACCCACATTTTCATAGCCGTTCAAAGGCTACCATTTCATGATCATTCCAGTACCAATAATTATATAGCCGATCCAAGGCTAGTCATTCGAGTTGAAGTTCTGTGACATTCTCAGAACAATTTGGTCAGAGGTTGAAGGCTTCCAGTCCCTTGGTAAAACGGGGAACAACTTTGTACACATGGGAGAAATGTGGCCATGTCTTTTGATAAATCGTACACTCTACTCACCGGTGAACTAGCTAAATCTAGGTTGCTGCCAATAACAAAAGAAGTTATGTTACTATAGTAAGCGCTTATATACTCTAATTCTGGATATTATTGCCATGCGTGGTACCATTTGAAGATCCTAGTGCTAAACTGATATTGAGCTGACATGGCTATGCTCGGTACCATTTACACAGCTACACTAAACCCTGAACATTGCGCCTTCTTTCTGGATGTTGAACTGGACTGAACCTGAGTACTCTTTTACCCAGAAACTTTATTCAAAATAATCCAAAATTCCGGTGCCTTCTGTGAGTACTGACATATTTACGTTTAGTGAAAAAATAGTGACAGCTCAACTGGAGTCAAAAGCAAAAGGAGTTTAATATTTTCGTCAAAAATCCTCAGAAAGATGATTAAATTTCTGTAAAATCCAGACAACAGAACTGGCCCTTTTTGCTAAGATGAAAACCGAACATCGGTGTTTCCTAAATTTGGCCAAAACAAATTTTAAGAACCCTTGCCCCTTTCCCCTAAATCTCAACAAAGTACAATAAATGGCAGACATGGTAAGAGAAACCTTAATGGAATTGTATCACAAACATGGAAGTGCGTCTCAAAAATGAAGTTCGGAAAGGAAGAAATAATTGGCGCTACTGGAGTTTAACATTAGCTGTTACCTATGGGGATATAGCATAAATAAGCCTCAGTTGGAGTCAATAGTGATAGGAGGCAAAATGTTCAAGGTAAATTTCATGTCAATAAAACAAACAGAAAATACAGTGATCATGACCATAACCTGAAGACTTGGAAATAAAAAGGAAGAGCTCACCTGTAGCGTGCGATCTATAATCTGGCCACAGTGATTCCAATCAAGGAGAGTGACACTCTCGGTTTCCATCTGAGATCAACAAATCTGAAAAGGCTAAACATATAAATATGCGATTCATATGTATGCTTATACATATCAGTAGGGATATAATACTATTTTTGCACCCATCAAAAGAAAAATTCAGATTCAACCACTATAAATAAACATGGCACTGGTTGCTAGTTGAGAATCAGAGAGTTGAAATTGATTAAGTTAAACTTTGCTTCAAATAGATGACAACCAACAAAAGCACAATGAAACATATGTCTCCCTTCAACTGACATGCAAAATCACAATCAAATAGATGGAGCGATGCATTGAACCTGCTGTTAAATGGCACATCTACTGCGCAAGTTCCTCCACCAGCCAAACGGCACACAACTGTCTAAATGTCATTTGGAAGGTACACCGATCCTAGTGGAGCCTACACATTTGGTCGCTGAGCTGTGTGGCAAGGCCAGAGATCAGTCGTTCGTACCTGCAAGTAGAAGTCCAAGTCATCTATCACACAGGCCATGATCCAAGTTAAGATATACATACCTATATAGTAGAAGTTAAAGATAGCAGTCGTGGTATGGCCTGTTGGGTGTCAACTTTTAGGAAATCTTCACTGTTTTAAAACTTGTGTAGATAACTTAGATATACTGTGAATATCTCCTCAATAACTATGCTCCTTATTTGCATGAAACAACGAAAAATCCTACTGGATATTAAGCATATAGGAACATGAACTGATAAATGAACTCATGAAAGAACAATTTATAAAAGAAGGAAACCTCGGTCCACCTTCTAAATTTTGACACCTAGGGCTTTCAGCCTACCTGTATCCATGGAGAGCATCAGCACCTGTAGTAGAGGATAAAAGAGAAACTCTCTGAGAAAATATTCCCCTAATGTACGTGATTATTTATTGCCCAAAAAAAGCCAAAATAATAAGTAGGAAATAAGAACTTGCAAGAACTATATCTTGTGCGAATGGCGGAAACGTCTTCACCGGTGCGAGGGGACGTGCTGCATGTTATAGGCAGGGGCGCAGGATCCCTGATGCGCATACATGTCGTTGGGAGATTTGAGATACACCAGGAGATTACATACTTGGGAAAGAAGATATAGAAGTAGTTACAAATATTATGCTAACTACCTAGCCTATCAACTTAGCTCCAAAGGACTCCTAGTGTGGCTAACCTGTACGTGACAGGCTTGTTTAACACCCTCCCTTAATCGCAACTTCATCAAGTTGAGATTATGCTTGAAGTCTTCAAAACTTCTTGTAGGCAAAGGTTTTGTGAATCCATCAGCAATTTGATCCTTGGAGTGCACAAACCTGATATCAAGTTGCTTCTTGGCAACTCTTTCCCTCACAAAGTGGAAGTCAATCTCAATATGCTTTGTTCTGGCATGAAACACTGGATTAGCAGACAAATATGTGGCACCAAGATTATCACACCCTAAACATGGAGTTTGAGTGCTCTTTGACCCCAAGTTCCTTTAATATGGATTGTAACCATATGATCTCAGCGGTGGCATTAGCTAGAGCTTTATAGTTTGCCTCTGTGCTGGACCTGGAGACAGTGGCCTGTTTTCTGGCACACCATGATATCAAGTTATGACCAAAGAATACTGCAAAACCACCAGTGGAACGCCTGTCATCTAGGCACCCTGCCCAATCAGAGTCTGAGAAGGCACTGACAAGTGTAGATGATGACTTGCTGAAATTAAGGCCAACATTAGAGGTGTTCTTAACATATCTGACTATGTGTTTTGCAGCAGTCCAATGTACTGTAGTGGGTGCATGAGGAAACTGACACACCTTGTTAACAGCAAAGGAAATATTAGGCCGAGTAAGTGTTAAATACTGAAGTGCACCTACTAGGCTGCTATATTTTGTGCCGTCATTAGGACTTAATGGTTGTTCCTCTGTAAGAGACAATTTTTCTGAACTTGATAATGGAGTGGGTGAGGGTTTACAACCTTGTAGGCCAGCCTTTTTTACCAGGTTTGTAGCATATTTCTCCTGAGAGAGGTGAAGTCCATCCTCATGCTTCTTTACCTCAATCCTAGGAAGTAATGCAAGTCTCCAAGATCCCTGAGAGCAAATTCTGAACTAAGATCCTTCAACAGTCCTGTGATGGCCTCATCAGATGAACTTGTAACAATGATATCATCAACATATATGAGAACAAATATGTATGTGTTATATTTGTTGTAAATGAACAATGAGGTGTCAGACTTGGAAGGTATAAAGCCAAGTGTTTGCATTTTGTGACTAAGGCGTGAGTACCAGGCCCTTGGAGCTTGCTTCAACCCATACAATGATCTGTCAAGTTTGCACACATAAGAGGGTGCATTTTTATTTACAAACCCAGGAGGTTGTTTCATGTACACTTCCTCTTCCAGAACACGATGAAGGAACGCGTTCTACACATCTAGTTGTCTGAGACTCCAGCCCTTGGAAACAACAATAGACAAAACAAGGCGGATGGTGGCAGCTTTCACAACAGGACTAAAAGTGTCCTTATAATCTATACCATACCGCTGTTTAAAACCTTTGGCAACAAGTCTAGCCTTGTATCGATCAATGGTTCCATCAAATTTACTTTTGATCCTGAATACCCACTTGCAGTCAATGAGGTTTTTACCTTGCTGTGGAGGAACCAAGTGCCATGTTTTATTTTTCTTTAGTGCCATATACTCTTCATTTATAGCATTTTTCCATTTTTCATCACCAAGTGCTTCTTCAAGTGTATGTGGTTCACCTGGTTCACCTATAGAACAAACCATGCCATATTTGGTTATATGTATGTAATTTACAGGTTGAATTACCCCTTGTTGGAGCCGTGTGCGACGTGAAGGCGGTGCAGCCGAAGTGGCTAGCACAGAAGATCATGCGTCGTGCACAGGAGTTGCTGCCTCAACCGATCCTGAGAGGAAATCCGGAGCAGCAGCGTCAGGTTCCATCTAGGCCGGATCCTCTGCGGTTGTTGGTGAAGACAGAGGCGTTGTGGCGGCCGCAGAAGATCCCGTCCCGCGAAGCCCATCATTGCCACATGACTGCACTGGTCGGCTGGACTCGGTGGTGGGCCCCATGCCTGTCGGGCGATGCAGGTGGCGCCGCTTGTAGTAGATTGGTTGGGCCAGGGAACTAGGCCCGTCGGATCCAACAACAGGCTGCCAATTGGCAGCGTTAGATTGGCGCGGTGTGGTGGAGGCGCTGCCTCCAGCTGCAGCCCGCCGCGTGGCAAGCTCGGAGTCGCTTGCGGTCACGCGCCCGACCGCATCGGACGAGGAGGCTGGCACGGATCCTGAAGCTGATCCTGCTGGTGCACCTGCGCACGCAGATCCCCGAGGAGATCCGCCCGACACATAGCGGCATGGATCCCGAGGGGGATTTGCTCCCCACGCCGGAGCACATCAAATATGGCTCTAATGAGCTTATTTTAGCATCATTTTGATCTCTGTTTTTTCAGTTTGTTCTCCTGCATCATCACAAGGCTCATGCATATTGTGAGGTGGGTTAGTCAACATATGATCATCACAGTTATTTCCCCCTTGATGAAAACCGGTTAGGGTAGGTGACAGAAGAAGGATTTCTTTGCGAAGTAGGGCCCCGACATTAGGGTGGAGATCGGCAAAGGGAAACTTGGTCTCATCAAAAACAACATCACGAGAGATGTAGACACGACCAGTAGAGACATCAAGACATTTAACACCTTTGTGTTGAGAACTATACCCTAGGAAGACACATTGTTTGGAACGGAACATGAGCTTCCGATTGTTGTAGGGGCGAAGGTTTGGCCAACAAGCGCAGCCAAAAACACGAAGAGACTTGTAGTTTGGCTTAGTGTGAAGTAGACGTTCAATGGGGGTTTCATTGTTAATGACACGACTAGGGAGCATGTTGATGATGTGCACGGCTGTGAGAAAAGCTTCATCCCAAAACTTGAGGGGCATGGAAGCACCAGCCAAAAGAGCTAGGCCGACTTCAACGATATGCCTATGCTTGTGCTCGGCGGAACCATTTTGTTGGTGAGCGTGAGGACACGACACATGGTGACATATGCTAGGTGTTTGGAAGAAGGAATTTAACTTTTCGTATTCCCCTCCCCAGTCCAATTGGACAACAATGATCTTGCGATCAAGCTTGCGTTCAACAAGTGCTTGGAAGTTCTGAAAAACTTGGAAAAATCAGATCTTTTTTTAAGAAGATAAATCCAAGAAAATTTGCTATAGTCATCAATAAAGCTTACGTAATAGGTGTGTCTACCAACTGAGCTAGAAGCAGGACCCCAAACATCAGAAAAGATTAATTGCAATGGTTGAGTAGAGACCCTAGTAGAAATAGGATAGGTTAATTGATGACATTTTGCTCTTTGGCATGAATCACAAATTGTTTCAACATTGCGCTCACCAAGAAACGGGAGCTTATTCTTCCTAAGCAATTGTTCAACTAAAGAAACAGAAGCATGTCCTAAGCGATCGTGCCATCGTGTTGACGAAAGTTTGACAACACCATAAGCTTGTTTATTGAATCTTTAGAGTTCCGAAAGCAATGGGTAAAGCCCTCGAACGCATCTACCTCGATAGAGTATTTTCTTCGTGGTCAGATCCTTAATCAAAAAGAAAAGAGGATGAAACTAAAGGAAGACATGATTGTCAATAACAATTCTATGAACGGAAAGAAGATTCTTGTGAGCACTAGGAACATGCAAAAAAATTCGAAGATGAATCTTTCGATGAGGGGTATGTATAACTAAATGACCGATGTGACTGATCCTCATACCTGCACCATTGGCCGTGTGAATCTGGTCCTTGTCGTGGTATTTCTCACAGAGGGTCACCTTCTCAAGTTCACCAGTGAGGTGGTTGGTGGCGCCACTATCAAGGTATCAATTTGTGTAGACGCCGTAGGAGCCATCGGCGGCTGCAACAACTTTTTCCTCATCTTCGAAGAATGCTTCATCCTCATCAAAACGATACCAACAGTCCATGGCTGAGTGCTTGGGCTTGCCACAAATTTGGCAATGCACGGCATCTGGTCGGTACTTGCTGGGCCCGCCATGACGCCCTCTGTTGTTGAAGGAGGAAGCGGCCGGTACGAGAGTTGGATCCAGACGATCTGCCACCGCCTCCTTACTTGCCATTGGAGCGAGGAGGGCCACGATGGCGAGAGGAGTAGCCGCCGCGACCGCGGGTCACAACGTTCGCAGATGACTTGAAGTCGCCCGATCCCTGGAACATAGCAACTCTCTGATCAAAGTTACTAAGCATGGAAAAGAGTTCATCGAGGGAAACCGGGGTGACACGAGCGTCGAGGGCCGAGATCATAGGTTGGGTCTCCATGTCAAGGCCATGGAGGATGTAGGAGATCAGTTCATCGTCCGGGATGGGCTTGCCGGTGGCCGCCAGCTCATCGACGAGGCCGCGCATGTGGGCGAAGAAGGTGGCCACCGATTGCGTGCCCTTCTACGCGCCCACCAGAGCCGTGCGGATGTTGTCGACACGACTCATGGACTGATATGAGAACATGCCCGCGAGCATCATCCAGAGCGCGTGCGCCGTGGTGATCACGGTCACCTGCACGAGCACCTCTTTGGAGAGGTTATTCAGCAGGTAGCCCAGCACTACCTGGTCCTCCCAGACCCAAATTGGGTGGAGAAGGTTGGGCTCAGAGGATTCCTTCCCATCCTTATCTTTGGCGGTGAGGAACTTGGCCGGCCCCGGTGATATGCCGTCGACGTAGCCGAAACACCCGCACCCCTAAGTTGCGGCGGGATCTGCGCGCGCCAGAGGATGAAGTTGGTGCGGGTTAGCCTCTCCGTGATTTGGCCATTGAGGTTTGGGTGGGAGGCGCCGGAGGAAGACATGGCTGGAGGTATTGGCTAGATGGTTTGGAAAAGGATAGCTCTGACTACCATTCGCTAATGGTGAAAACGTCTTCACCTCGGTGTGAGGGGATGTGTTGCATTTTATAGGTAGGGGCGCATGATCCCTGATGCGCATACATGTCATTGGGAGATTTGAGATACACCAGGAGATTACATACTTGGGAAAGAAGAGATAGAAGTAGTTAGAAATATGATGCTAACTACCTAGCCTATCAACTTAGCTCCGAAGGACTCCTGGTGCGGCTAACCTGTATGTGACAGGCTTTTTTAACATGTCTTTCAGTCTTTAACCTGCAAGAAATGATGAATTTATGTTAGGCACACACTAAGTCTGGTATAGTGTTGTGCTGAGATAAAAGATGATCAAAACACCTGGAATTAAAGAAATATGGACCGATGCTTCTCACTGGACTGGATCAGGCTGCCAGCAGCACCTTGTCAAGGAGAGAGTCATACCGACAAAGACCAATGACCACCGTCAAGGATCTAGAGCTACTGAGAGTTGGAGGTTGCGGGCGGCCCGGCACGGTGCCCATCTGGCACATCGTCACTGTTCAGGAGCATACATGTCCTCGGGCACCTTCTTCCATGGCTTCTAACCACACCACGGCTAGGCCGGTGCTTGAGATCAAGGCTAGGATTGACGCGCGAGGTATTTCAGTGTCTAGAACAGCGACACGACGATGGGGTCAGAATGAGGAGAAGGGATAGAGTTCCCCAACGATAGGGTGCAGAAGATTAGGGAGTCGTGTGTGACGCATCCACATCGGAAACGAAGTCAACCTGCCCCGTCAGAGCAGAGGACGGAAGGGATAGAAGGAGAGGTGGCACGGTGGAGATGGAGAGGAGGGGACGCCCGTGGAGATTTTGGATGGGTATCGGGACAGGGATTGGGGAGAGCAGGAAGAGAAGAAAGAAAAGAGAAAGATAGCGAGATAAGCGGCGAGCGGTGGCCCCTGATCGATCGAGATATTTTGGGAGGTGGGTCGTGGGGAGCCTCTAGATATTTCCTGCTAACACGTGGGTGATGCACAGAGCAAAACAGTGAACCGGAAAAACCAGGCCAAAACAGGAAACCGATCAGGAAACAAAAATGCTAGACTCACGGGCCTTTACAGGGCATTACGGGCATCTTCCAACTAACTAAACCAGCCCCCCTGATTTTCAGGAGGGTGTGGGCAAATTTTTCCAAATGGCCAATCACAAACTGCCAACTGGATCCATCCCGTAAAACCCCCGTAATGACCCCTGTGTGTAGCATTACTGGATCAAGAAAACCGGCAAAAAACCAAGATAAAACCAGTTCCACGTGTCTAGCAGCCTGGACACATCAGGTAACACTGGGAATTTACCCTGGAAGGGCTAGCTTAGCCACAATAATACTTTGTTATATATATTGTACAGGGTACATGCCAATGGATCATGCACCGTCCAGTGGTTCGGTAAAAAGAAAAATAACTAAAAAGCCCAGACGAGGCATTTACTGACATTCCAAATGACATGGGCACAAGGGAAGCAAGCTAACTCGTCTGCCTAGGATGCCATTGCATATCATTACCTACTACCTTTTTTTTAGGCCAGCTCGGTTGGCTCCAGCCTTGTGGACGGAGGGATAGGTCGCAAGATCATTACCTACTACCTTGGGTCACCTGTCAAACTCCGTGGGATGATGGATGACGATACCAATCATGAAGCAGCGACCCTTTGTTGCCTGCCTGTCACCGGTGATTGATGGATGGGTGGATGGCTGAGGAGGTCGTCGCCTTGGATTGGGAAGTGAGGAATACCCAGTGTTTGGCCCGCTCTACCCTGTAGCGTTTCAGCTCTTTGATTGCCGCCAGTAGCACATGAAAACACACTGGCGCAAAGAATGGCTGCAAAAATCCACGGTTGAAGACAAATGATTCGTAAGTACCATGATGTTGACTTAGTTTTTTTTAGCACAAACAATTCGAAAGTACCAACCTGCCAATTGTCAACTTAAGCGAGGTCTATAATCCAGTGAATACTAACCATGTAAATTGTGAAATAGTGCTCCACGGAAGCATAACTGATTGATATAATGGACGGATGGGAAAATGCGTCCTCAGCCAAGGCCCTCGCCCTTGTTGCAGACACTGCAGAACATCACAATGTTAACAAAACCTTTCCAAGCTCTACGCAACATCTGCTATAACACGTGTCCTAAACATGCCTGCTGAAGATTTGCCAATTCCGAGAGTGGCGTTTCTTTGAGCTAAACTTGCAGCTTCAAGAGAACGCTCAACCTGGAAAACATTATTCGGGGAGTAGGGATTGCCATGCAAC
>CBMN010771928.1:0-11343 GCA_000582825.1 Hordeum pubiflorum | reverse complement strand
CTCTCTCTCTCTCTCTCGCACGCGCGCACTCTTTTTGTCTCTCTACATCTGATCCCCTTTCTCTCTCGATCTCCACCACTCCGATGGCTTCGCTGACCAATTCCGACAGGCTCCGGTAGTCCTGGGCGTCATGGTTGTTATCAAACGGTTCCTCTCACTCCGCTCTTCTATTCTTTCCAACCAATCTCCTCGTTTGCTTCCTCCTCGCATCGATCCTTAGGTTCTTGGTGACCTAGGGTTTCTTGGTGGTTCTGTTGGGGTGCTTAGATGGTCCTCTAATCGCCATGAGGGACCTTCAGGGCGTTTGGTTGTGTCGTGGTGCTGTGGTGCCCCTACGT
Source organism: Hordeum pubiflorum (assembly GCA_000582825.1). NCBI lineage: Eukaryota > Viridiplantae > Streptophyta > Magnoliopsida > Poales > Poaceae > Hordeum > Hordeum pubiflorum. Next base: position 11,005 of record CBMN010771928.1, on the reverse strand, counting down.
GGTGCCTCCGTGCTGCGGTGCCCTTGGGTTGGCGCCTCCGTGCTCGTGCACAGGAAGGCGTCGCCGTGGTGGTGCGTCGACGGTTGTGGTGTGTTGCGGCGGTGCTGGTGGTCACAACATTGCTATGGTGTGGCTATGCTTCTGCCACGATTCCAACTACCTAGCTGATCTCATCCTCTCCTTGTTCTAGGGTTTCTGCTCCTCTACTCGATCCTAGTTTCTCCTGTGGTGATCAGTGGTTGCCCTGGAAGTGTTTGAACACTTGCTGGTGTGGTTTTAGTAGCAGTGGATGTAGTGATGTCTTGATTTGATCTAGTTCCCGACCTTATTGGTTCTGAACTTGTTTGAATGTGTAATGTATCGTATCAAATCCATCATGGATTTGCTAAATTGGCTTACACTACTAGGGAAAACCCTAGTAGTAGCGTGGAATGGCCGCGCTACTACTAGCGTGCTACAGCTAACTTGGTAGTAGTAGCGCATGTTGGCCCGAACCCGCGCTACTACTACTTGTGTTAATAGTAGCATGGGGTAGGACCCGTGCTATTGCTAAATAGCAGCAGCATTGGGTGTTACCCCCACATCACTAATATACCTGCGCATTTCATTTCTTCATATTTATACTATATTTATACACCCTTATACAAATTCTAATACAATAGTAATTTATAACAACTCATCATCATCATAATGATATAAAAACTCATCATCATCGTAGTGATATAACAACTCATCATCATCAGAGTGATATAACTACTCATCATCATCATAGTGATATAAAAATGACTCACCATAATGATCATCATAAGTTAACCACTACTAGCTAATTGTTATCATTCTAGGTAAATAACTTCCTAGCACATGACAAGTACTAGGACCTACTCCTCTCTCTTAGGTAAGATAGTATAAAACAGAAAAAAAAACTTCATCTCCATAATGGAGCATAGAGATCCACCGGTCTACAATTTGTGGGTTGCACTCATTCACTACTTTTCTCCATCCTTTGATTTTGAGGCCTCCATATGTTTGAGAAGTCGAGTATGCACATTTGAAAGACCCCATCCATTGTCGTATGCTAACCATTTTCATCCGACCTTCGACAAACATCAACGGTGCACAACATAATCCGAGAGCTTCTGTTAAACAACATAACAATAACATATTTAGCAATGTAGTTTAATTAAGAAGAAAGATGGACTAGTGACACAATAGTAAAAGATCTTACCATGATAATTGCTCGAATGTTACCATTGCTCAACTCGTGAGCTAGTGGAATGTATTCTGTATAATTTTGGTTGGCTCCATAAACACACTTAAAAGTAAGAACATCAGTAACAAAGTCGACAAGAGAATTCTTCTCCTCCCAAGTTAGCTCCAAGCCAACACTGTAGTAGGTCTTTTCTATTATCTTCCATATATATTTTGAAGAAAGGAAAAAGTTGTCAATTACAAATAAACTAGTGAAGTAGGGGTGAATAACAACTATTTTTAAATAAGCAATATAGAGTATTTAACAAACTTACACGGAGGTAGACTTGGAATCATGTCCAAATCCACCCAAATGTCTTTATCATACCGAGGACCGATGACTGGATCATATTGAGGAATACCAATATCGAAGGTAATTCTCATACCCTCCTCAAATCCGTAAGCATTGCATAATTCTCTCCAATTTGAACAACCAAAATATGTGTGAGTTACTTCATTGTAGAGCTTAGCCTAAAAAATGAAACCATGTTTCATCTTAAGGTGAACTTTCTTTGTCTCCACCATTTCCATGTGGGCGAAAGAGAGCTTCTCGAGGACATACCGTCTTGCATAACATGGCATGCACTAGTCGATTTATAAAGAATTGAAATTAACATTAAATAAAAATCTCAACTCATGCTTAATTAAGAATAAATACGTGCCACTGAAATTATATACCGTAAAAAACTTCGAACTCCATCTTGAGAGTGAGGGAGAAGAACCTATCGTTGTCCAAGTGAGGACGATCACACATACCCTGCAATCATCGCACTCAGGGATCCTATGGTTGTCATCCATTTTCTGTGTTCATAATTAAAAGATTAAAAATTGACAACAAATACCAGTAACTCACTGATATTTGTGGTGCATATGGTGGACACGCCCTCACTGTTATTTCGACCATCGGTGATGGTCTCTTCTCCCTCTTCCCCAAAGGCTAGACTAAAAGGTCTTGCAATCGAAAAAGAAGGAAAAGCAACCCCCACGAAAATAGTCAGGATCCTTCCCTCAAGAACATCGATCTACACTAGTACTAATAANNNNGGTGTATATATGGTGGACACTCCCTCGCTGATATTTCGACCGTCGGCGATGGTCGCTCCTTCCTTCTTCCCCGGGTGCATTACCAAAAGGTCTAGGATACTGGGAAGAAATAGAAGCGACCCCACAACAACAGCCGGGATTCTTCCTCACTGGTATTTCGACCGTATATGGTGGTGTATATGGTGGACACTCCCCCACACTGATATTATGACCGTCGGTGATGGCCACTTGTCTCCTTCTCCCTGTGCATTACCAAAACGTCTATCACAAGGAGAAGAAAGAGAAGCGACCTCCACAACAACAGTCGGGATTCTTCCTCATTGGTATTTCGACCGTATATGGTGGTGTATATGGTGATTGATGGACACTCCCTCACACTGATATTACGACCATCGTTGATGGTCGCTTCTCTCCTTCTCCCCATGCATTACCAAAAGGTCTATCACGAGGAGAAGGAAGAAAAGCGACCCCCACAACAACAGTCATGATCCTTCCAACAAGAACATCAAAGTAAACCCGAAGCATCGATCAAAATTACATATAACAAAATGCACACAAAACAAAATCACATACTAGAACTACTCCTAGTTACTCCTAGCTAGGGTAGGGCACTCAATATTTCCTACTTTCTAGCACAAGTCCTGCTGAATTCACAGAAAATTTAGGATGACCTTTGCTAAAAAAAGGACATATCGAGTGCCTGAAATCCGTCGAAACGGAAATGAATCAACATTCTGGCAAAACATAGGCCACTCGAAGGTGTTCCCTGCAAAATGTTACCTGAAATTCTAAATTTTCATTCCATCCCATTGTTCTCCATTTTATTTCATCCATCCATCCATCTGTCTGCTATATCAACCATCTAACAGATGCGAGGCAAGCTATCATATTCCTGCATACTAAATTCTAGGACGTCCTGGGATCAAATCCTCAACATCATTCCAAAAAGCTATCATAGTAAAAATCATTTGCATTCTCACTAAAAATTCCTAAACATACAAGAAGGGAGGGAGGAGGGATGAGGAAAGAGTGGAGGAAGAGGAACGAGAAGGGAGGAGGGCCGGTGCCCAAGGAGGAAGGTTTGAGGAGGGAGGAGGCCGTTACCTTGGTAGATAGGGGACGACGGCGACGATGGGAGGAGGCGGGGACAACGACGATGGGGGAGTAGGCGAGGATGGCGGAAGGAGGCGGGGATGGCGGGGACGGCGAGAGGAGGAGCCGAAGCAATGGCGAGAGAGTGAGAGAGAGTGAGGAGAGTGAGTGAGGAATGGGTGACTCCTAAGGGTCGATTAGCAGTAGCGTGGGGCACGGGGCCTGCACTATTGCTAAGCTTATTAGTTGTAGCGTGGGTCAACGGACCGATGCTGCTGCTACGTGCGGCCCACCAGCTAGCCACGGGTATCCATAGCAGTAGTGCGGGGTAAATAGCACGCACTACTGCTATTAAGTTAGTTGTAGCGCGTGTCTTGTATCCCACGCTACTACTATGGCCTGCCCCGGGGGCATGGTGGGGACCACTTAGCAGTAGCGTCGGGTTACATCGCCCCTACTACTACTAAGTTATACCTGTAGCCTCGTGGTTTATCCCGCGCTATTATTAAGTAGAAGTAGCGCTGGCCATCAACCCCGCGCCACTATTAAGTGTATGCCAATAGGGTTTTTCCTAGTAGTGTTAGGTCACTATTTAAGTGTGTGTGTGTGTGTGTGTGTGTTGCATGATTTGGTTATCTCAGATGGTTTCTGTAGCTTAGTAGTTGCTCTGGATAATCCTGCTAAGTCTGAACTTAACTGAATATTCACTGCTATATACTTAAAGTGATCCAGTTAAATTAATGTGGTATTTTCCTTTCCATTAGTCTGTTTAACCTTTAATTACAGTCTTCACTACTGTGTTGTGTTGCTGCAGTAGGACTAGATACAAGGAAGTACCAATGTGCTAGTGGTTGCAGTGTTCTACATATAGCAGCATATATACTTTTGTGTACTACAATGGCCTAAATGCATGTATTGGTTACATATGGACTAACTTTCTCTTGGCTAGTGCGCTCTCTCCTAAAAAGAAGAACAATTGTTATACTTTCTCTCAGTCCTTCCTGTTTCTCTCTTGTCTATATTTCTGTCCATCTCTTCTTATTAAATTGTTAAGAACATATGTTGTCTGATCTTAGTGCCTATGATGTTGGTCTGAGGCCCTCCTAGATAACCTAAATATACTCATGTGGCTTTCAGAATTTTTCCTTAACCCAATGATGCATAGCACAACATCTATATGCACCCCCAAGGGTTCTATCCCATCAATCGTACCTTGGGCGTCTTCTGTAGCTTGCTCTTGAGGATCTAGTATTCCTGCTTCTTGTGGATAGCCTCCTCCTCCCCCTAGCTGCTTCACACTGGTTCCTCTCTGGCGTTGTTTTGCTATGGTACTAAGTACTAGATGTGTCAAAGGTTGCTTTGATGTGGTTGTGATCTATTTATAGGCCCTGGTGTGTGACTCGACTCTGTTGGGTCCTATCTGTGTTTTGGGCGCTTGAGGTCATCTGGTGCTAGTGGTGTTGACAGCAGCAGCTTGGTGTTGTCAAGCTCTCCTTCATGTTGATCTTTAGAAGTTGTTATGTGGCGAAATGGTTGGGACTTGCTCCTGGCTGCTGGGCTTGATACTTATCTCTTTGTGTCCTTATTTTGGATGGTGAATAGTGACTTATGTCTATTGTCACTTGACAATATATTTGCTACAGTGGTAATGTCAATTAATGACTTTACTAACTAATTTGTGGGCCTAGGATATCCTGGAGCTAGTGCTTATGTTGATTTTGGGTTTTGGCATTTGTTAATGCTGTTGTTTGGTAACTTGGCTTCTCTCGTTTGATTTATTTGGCTCACCATTCTATGGGTTCGCTCCCTTTGACTTCTCTCATCAAGATCAGATTATGATCTCAAGATCCTGACTATATTTGTCATGATCTCAAGTGTTGGCCCTAAAGTTATGCATTCCCAGAAATGGAAATGCTAAATTTTTAACCAACAACAATTCCCTTTGTCTTTGATGTTTCTTTTGCAGGTGGAAGAAAAGAAGATAAAGAAGATCAAAATCAAAATCAAGATCTCAGATAGGATAGTTTAGTTTAGGTTTTCTTTTATTACCTCAATTCTTTTGTAATACAAAGATGTAATCTTATTATTTATTTCTTTTCTGATTTCCATCTTGTAATATAACTTTGCACATTATTACAATTATTAATAAAGTTTAATTCTTTATCACTTGTGATTAAATATACAATTGCATTTCCAATTTGAATTAGACTTTTATTATATAAGTTCTTTAACTTATTTGAATTATAATTTTGAACCCAAACTCTAGCTAAGAGCAAAGGTCATATCAAAATTATTTGAATATAAATTTGACTTAGCAATTTGAATGCAAGTGGATTAGGTTCAAAGAAAGTTGAAAATAACCCCAACTATATGCATGAATGCAATAAACATTCGAACAAAAATCCCCGCTCTCTTAACTATGGTTCATTACACTGACTACGTGCGCTCCTCCGCATGACACCGTCACAATACTGCACCCCGGCCGCCCTGGCGCTGGCACACGCCGCCGGCTCCCCTGCGTGTATGTGCTATTATGTTGACATATGTTACATTGTGTGTCTACCCCTCATCATATAAGAGGCCTATGACACAAATGTCCAGTTAGGACATGACTCCTACCCTATCTACACACAGTTTGAATCCAAGTCCAATTGTAACCTAACTTGCACTCCCTCCGTTTCTAAATATAAGCATTTTCAGAGATTCCAATGCAAACTACATAGAGAGTTAAATTGAGTAAATCTATGCTCTAAAATGCGTCTATATACATTTGTATGTAGTCCGTATTGAAATATTTAAAAAATCTTATATTTATAAACGGAGGGAGTACAAAATATTCAACACAATTCCAACAACTATTGTCTACTAATATGATGTTATCAAACAATATCTCTCTTGGGCTTACATTTGCTGATTTTCGTAACATTTTTAGCTGGCATCCAATGATGACATTGTCAAATGCCGATTTACACATGTTGGACAGACTTACTCTCTGCTGGCATTTGGCACCGATCGGTTTCACCACCTTTCCATTTGTGTTTAATTAGATGGCTCGAGAAAACGTGTTACTCCGCACATAAATAAATTTGGTGGAATGTGTTGTTTACTCACCATTTGATGGACATGCTTATGAAAGCAAGGCATTTCAACGACGCGTTTGGTTCCGCCCAGGTTGGGGCGGCCGAGTCCTGTTTCTCTAATCCCCTCCGCATCAGTTTAGATTTTCTGAAGTGATATATCAGAAACCGCTGTTATCGAAAATGTTGTGTGCGAGACAAACGGCAGCTACGGTTTTGGAAATAGTTGTAATCGGAAGCCACACCTTTTTTGCCGAACCAAACGCGTCGTTCGTCTTTGACGATTATAGAACGATATGTCACATAAGGTGTTCTCCACTTGGTGCACTGGACATTGAAAGTCCACATGTGGCAGAACATAGATCGCGCACCGGATCTCATTGTGCTCTCTGTACACACCTAGTCTAAAGTCCACAAATATTTTAAATTTCTGAGAGAGAAAAAGTTTTTTTTTTTTGCGGAACTGAGAGAGAAAAAGTTGCTCAAATATACAGAACATATATCTACCATCTACAAAATTATAAACCATATTTTTCAGATCCAAATTTGAAACGCTGTTTGAAAAAAGAAGACAAAGTTATACTGAGCCAAATCGAATATATACAACAATCCATATACGTCTTGTTCGTTGTTGCTCTGTACACGGTCCAAGTGGATCTCACAACAAAAGCTCAAACATCACAAAAGAATGCTAGTATGACTGAGGATTTGTTAGTATCATATTCAATCTTTTCTACAACACGCACCAGAGATATGTACTCCGTATGTTGTATCATATTCATATCCTGAAGGTGGCTACCTAGGGGAGTTCTAATTTAATCAGTAATAGTGACGCGCTGTCTCCTCGTTTTTCCATTTTTGATTTCGACTGGAACCTCTTGCTGTTGCTGCTGCTGTGACGACCGCCGGCGAGCAGCTGCGGCGACGCTCTCGTCACCTGCTCCCGCATTCCGCCCGCCGAACAGCCCGTCAATCATGGCGATCACGTCCCCCGGCGTCAGTCTGGCCACAGCGCCCTGCCGTCGGTAGAAGAGCCTGTACATCGGCACCACGGCCTCCTTCGCCGCCGCTCTCAGCGCCTCCCCCATCTCCTCGTCCGCCGCCACCCACTTCTCTTGCATCGCCACCATCTGCACCACCGCCTCCTCCACCGCGCCACCGCGAAGCACCTTGCTCCCCCACGCCGCGCGCACGTACACGTCAACGTACCCGCGCGCCTTGGCCCTCTGCGCCTCCGCCCACTCCTCCCCGAGGATCCCCTCCAGCTTTGTGCCGCCGCCCACCTTCTTGGCCACGTAGTGCGTGTTGTTCGCCAGGAACAGGTAGCTCAGCGCCGGCTCCCGGTAGCTCCCGGCCTTCGCGTCCAGCTTCCGTAGCAGCACATGCACGAGCCAACCGATCGGGTTCGACCACACGCTCAACGCCGGCGAGGAAGACGACGACGACGAGAGGTCTGACGAGGAACCCATGCTGCCAGAGGCGAGGGATGACGTATCCGTGAACTGATCTGCTCGAATATGCTGATCTGCTCCTACTCCTACTCCTTGTTGGTAGAAGTATATGTGAGCCAGCGCGTTCTCGTAGTCGGCGAGGAAGTTGAGGTAGTTCATCACGTAGCGGGTGAGCGGGTGCACTGCGCCGCCGGGCACCGTGCCCTTGGACGGCTCTTTCTCGATGGCTGCCTCGAAGCTGGCCACCATGCTCCGGACCGCCTCGCTGACCTTGGTCGTCACGAGGGTGACGGCGCGGGAAGTGACCTCCGACTTTTCACCGAACGCGGAGACGATGGCCGGGAGTATGGTCTCAGTGAGCGCGTCGTGAACGTCGAGCACGCGGAACAGCCGCTCCGGCGCGCGCCGTGCCCGCCCGACGGCAGCCTCGGCGACCGCTAGGATGTTGGTGGCGTGGTCGTCCGCGATGGCTCCGAAAACCGCGTCGCCGACGGTCTCGTTATCGCCGACGAAGACGCGGTCGCAGAGCTCCCGCTCGGCGGAAAAAACGGACGTGAAGACGAAGCGCGCGCCGGCGAGCCAGGACTGTATCTTGGCGTCGACCTGCTCCCAGGAGAGCTTATGGACCTGCGCGTGCTGAGGGGACGGCGAGAAGCCGTGCAGGCGCTGCAGGTTGGCGGTCACGGCCGCGCGTCGGCGCGCCTTGAAGATGGATACGCACTCCTTGCCGTAGCCGGCGGCCATCATGGCCTCCGCAACCACGCGAAGGTGAGCACAGGTGTCTATCAGGCTTTGGTCATCGTCTTGGTCGTCGTCATCAGCATCCTCCTCCTCATCATCATCATCCTGGCGGAAGCGGAGGACGGCGGGGAGGGAGGTGAGGAGTTCCTGGAGCTCGCGCTGGAGCCTCCGCATGGCCGTGTCCAGAAGCTCCTGCGCGTGGATGAGGCCATGGCCTCCGGCGTGGAGGGCGTCGGCGTTGGTGGCGACGCCAGAGGCGTAGAAGAGCATGGCGCGGTGGAGGTCCTTGGCGGCGCGCAGGAAGGCGTCGACCTCGTCCGGGCTGGAGTCGAGGAAGAGCGAGCTGCCGAAGGAGTCTTGGTCCGGGTGCCACTTCTCGAGCAGGATGGCTGCGGCCGCCACGGTGTCGTCCACCACGGTGGCCGGGAGCGTGCGGCGAGGGGGCAGGGGGCTCCGGCTGCCGGCGCGCGTCATCGTTGCGTGCCGCCGGCGACCGACGCTTGATGGGCGGGCGATGCGTGCGAGTGAAAGAGACCGTACGTGGCTTAGCGGCTGAGCGAGCTGAGCTGAGCGGTGCCTTGGTTTGCAAGGAGGGAGGCAAGGCGGAGTTTGTTAAGAGGATACGATGGACGGCAGGGGGTACTTATAGACGGACGACTCGGCGTTCTTCCATCGGAAATGTCGGTCAAACGTGACACCTCGCCAGCCCGCGTGCGTCAGCCCGCCTCACGAGGATGGAGACACGCCCGAGTTGCGTTGCTGCCGTGCGTTCCAATAGAGTATGGCACGCGGGGAAACAGCGTGATGAAATGTACTACTCCAATTTGGACTATTAGCTAATTTGGAGTTAAGCTAGGGCTTGGACTGCAGCGTAAGCTGGTCTCTGCACCCATTCCAGGTACACTTTTGTTTCCTTCGCTACACGGCATTTACAAGAGAGCAACCGCGTAGATCGCATCGCTCAGCCTCCTCGAAGGTGCTTCGAAAGTTCGAATCTTCCAAGACGTAAATCCACCCTCGCCCTCAACAGACAATTTTACCTCTCAGCTGAGCCTTACGTTTTGTCTCCGTCTTGTCATAAAATTAGTGTATACGGTATGGGGACGTTTGGTTTGTTGCCTAGCCTCTCATCAATACTCAAATGGATCCCACTGCCAAGTAAATGGTGACTTTCTTTAAGAAAAAGTATGAACGATTATTTTGTTGCTTAGATGCCAAGTAAATGGCTTTTTGATGTTGACACCAAAAGAAGAGTCACCTCTTGCCCGTGAGCCATTAATGTTCACTGTGGGCGTGGGTGCCCTAAGCGGTTCACACGGCTTAGCATCTACTCCCTCCGTCCCGTGAAAAGTATACGTTTGGCTTTAAAATTTGTTCATAAAAAAATATACTTTCTTTCCAATGTAATTTAAAATAGAAAAAAATACTTCTCTCTCATCACACGGTAATCAAGACCAATAGCACTCTAAACATGGTCTTCCTAATTTCTAGATGCACTTAGCTCATTGGGGGTTGGGTAATTAAAGAGGAGAGAGATGATGGCTTGCACCTTTCCAATGCATTTTTTACTTCACTCCATAATTTGTCCTAAAATTTCTATATGTACACCTTTCACCGGACGGAGGGAGTAGATTTGACCATCTCCATCATATTTTGTTACGACATCTCTAATGCTGACCACAAACTAAAAGTATCCGTTCGGACGGACACCGGTAGTCATCCAACACCGATCTCTATACATCCGTGGACCTAGTATGGACCATAATTTTTCATAGACCGGAACAAACGTGGAGGCTTGTGGGAGTCGGGGCACGAGACACGTCAGCCTTTGACGCCCATGGCCCACCCACACCAGAGCCTGCGATTTTATAGCTGCATGCATTGTTTCCGCATCAAAATCCATCACTCTTTTCTTCCATTCCGTTGCTCTCCACCCAATTACCGCCATTTTCTTCCACTAGCTTCTTCCTTTCCGTCGCTGATGCATGGAACAGGAGAAGAACATGTCGGAGGAGGAGGAGGCGACAAAGAAGGAGGCGGAGGCTGCCTACGTGTTGGCGACGGCACCTTGAGCGCGGAGGCTCGGATTATCGATCGGACAGGGCAGGAAATCTGATTTCTTTTTGCACGAAACTGATTTTTTTTTATGACAGGGCATGTGAAAAAAAAGCATATTTGCCTCTTTTTGGTTGTGATCAGACATGTGATCCGGCGCTAGTGTGATCTGGTGCGTACCATGGATTTGACTTTATTTGAAATTTAGAGTTTCCTTTACCGACGAACATATATAGCATTGGATGGCCGGTTTTCGCATCCGTGTTCGTGAACTGCCCCTCCTCACCCCCCTCCCCC
>CBMN010771926.1:74-10396 GCA_000582825.1 Hordeum pubiflorum | reverse complement strand
TATAATTGCATGGAACAATAAAAATATATAGATACATTGCAGACGTACCAGGCACCCATCCGAACGTCAGGGTTGTTGTCGTTGAGTTCGTCTTGAGATGATGCTCCAGCATGGGGATCCAATCTCGAACTAGAAAATTGACAAAGAGTTAAAAATTTCGGCATAATATTTGCTAAAATTAGGGCATATTGAGTGCAAGAAATTTGACAAAACGGAAATTAATCAATGTTCCATCAGAACATTGGCACTCATAGTAATTCCTGCAAATAAACCAGGATAGACATTTCATCGAACACCTTGCGTTGCTCAAATAATAGGGGAGCCGGCTCGGCGGCGGCATAGGAGGCGAGGACGCCGGCGAGGTGAGATCCACGGAACGCGGCGGCGGCGGCGGCAGGCGAGCACGCAGCGGCGGCGTTGGTGGTGGTGAAGGAGGCGAGCACGCCAGCGAGGTGACCTCTACGGCGCGTGGCGGCGCCCAGGCGGCGGGGGCATGCGAGCATGTAGCAGCGACATCGGTGGCGGCGAAGGAGGCGAGCACGCCGGCGAGACAAGGTCAACGGCAGCGGTGGCTGTGCGGGTGGGGGAGGGAATTGTACAAACGAAGCACGCGATAAGGCAAGGGGGAATTTTGGGGAGGGGATCAACGTGGCGGACGTTGTGTGCAGCCCGCCACCGCATTATTTTTTATTTTTTTGGTCTTTCTTTAAAATGTCAATGCTTCTAATCAATATATTCATCACACGAGACGGCCATTATCTATCCGATCCACACATGCATGCATATATATGTCTTTATAATACAAATTAGCCTCCACATACCGACACATTACAAATAATGTTGTTAATGGATTCTACTGATGGTCTTCACATGAATTTTGGTGATCCTTCCTGGTATGGACTATTGTCTTGTTCTGACTCCGCCTTGACCATGGTGGAATGTCGTCATTTGACAATGTTGATCTTCTTCTTACCGATACATGTTTGACGCCTTCTTGTTCCATGGGGTAGTTGTCGAATTGCTCATAGTCCTCCTCGTCATTGCCTTCGTCCATTCCGACGATACTCCTCTTTCCTCTTTGGTAGACCACACGGCTAGGCTTAATTGGGTCTTTTATGTAGAAGCATTGAGGCACAGTGTTCGCTAGTACCCATGGCTCATTTAAGGAACTTAATGCAAGCACGTTCACAGAGACTCATTTCGTGGTGGTATTACCATGGTAGTGAAATAGTCGTCTTCTTGAAGTACTTGTTTCGCCCATCTAACACGGAACATGGGGAATATCCCTACATCTGCGTACCTTAGTTCCCAAATCAATTCGATTCTCCTCTAGTGTTTGTTATTTTTTTACTGGTGTATGCATGTAGTGTCACCCCTGAATTCTGGTACACACCTTTTACCTCGTCTGTCGCCTCCGTATAGAAAGTGTATCCGTTGTGGTCATAGGCTTGGTATGTGGTCACATTCAACGTGGGTCCCGATGACAAGGAGAATAGCTCAGTACCTCTGTCATCATTTTTTAACAATGGATTTTCTTGCATGTATGTCTTGAACCAAGCCGCAAACTTTCTGTTGTGCTCATTCATTAGATGTTCATCGGAATGTTTTATCCCATGGTTTCTATATTCAGTTCTCAACTGCAACATGTGCTTCCTAGCATACGGGTTGATATACTTAATGTGTTGTAACACAACAATGTGAGCTCTTATGAAGTCAGGCGCTCGGTTGGGATCGTCGAAGGTCACATGCAAATTGTTTCTCCTTTTCTTGTGACCTACGCCCTTGAGCCTGCCAATGTGCTTATTCTTGGGCATGCCCAAAGGTTTGATCAACTTCAAGGTAGTATGTGCAAAACGAGATAACCTCTGCAGTTAGAAATCCCTGGAGGATGCTTCTATCTGGATGTGACTTGTTATGAATCTATCATTTGAGTATCCCATTTAACCTTACGAAAGGGAACACATTGTGGAGAAATACTGGGCCCAGGTCTATGATGTCTCCAATAACGTGGACAAGAAGGTGCACCATGATGTCAAAAAATAAGGGTGGGAAGTACACCTCAAGCTCACATAGTATGACAACAATCTCTTCTTGCAGTTTCTTGCAACGCTCCAGGCTGATCGATTTATGAGAGATGACGTCAAAGAAGTTAGAAAGGTCTTGAAGTATCTCTCTGACATGAGGTTCCATTATTCCTCTAAGTGCAACTGGCAGTACTTGTCTAATCATCACGTGACAGCCATGCGACTTAATTGCAGATAAAGCTTTCTTCTCACATGACAAATATCTGTGTATGTTTGACGAGTGCTCGGAACTTACTCGAATATTAGCAAGGTAGTCAAATATATTGTCAAGCTCCTCTGGAGACAGACTGTAGCAAGCGGGATTGAATTTTGACACCCTTTTTTTAGCCTTGCCAACGTCGCTTTCCTCCACATCAGCCCACAAATCCGTCCTAATTTGAAGCGATTCTAGGTCATTTCTTGAGATATCTGTATCTTTTGTCTTGTCTGGGATGGTCAAAATGGTATCCACCAAAATCTCGCAAAATTTCTTCGCCATATGCATGACACTGATACAATGGGGCGTCGAGAGATAGTTCCAATATTCCAAGTCCCAAAATGGGGACCGCGTTTTCCATACTTTTAGCAGTGGCTGCACTCTCTTCCATTTCTTTCCAGGCTCTGGACACTCTTCCCAGTTGTCCAGCATTTGTAGGATTTCTATTCCACTCCTCTTGCGTGGCTTACCTCGCTTTTCTTTTGTGTTATCAAGAAAATCTTCTTTGTTTCTCCATTCATCATTTTTATTCAGCCATCTTCTATGCCCCATGTAAACTGTTTTATGAGAGGTCTTCAGATATAGAGAATGAATTTCATCCATGCAACTAACACATGCTCAGTTCCCATGGAAAACCTAACCCGAATTATAACCTTATGCCGGATAGTCCTGTATGGTTGTGAGCAGGACGACTTTCATAGGGAAATACGTACCTGTATTAGCGTCATATGACCGCACCCCCTCATCTGCCCATAAAATTTCTAGCTCCTCCTTCAGTAGCTGTAGATACAAGTTCAGATCACTACCCGGTTGGCTTGGCCCTTGTATTATCATGACCATGTGTAGAATCTTTCTCTTCATGCACACCCATGGGGTAAGGTTGTAGATGCAGACAACCACAGGCCAGGTGCTATGCATGCTGTTTTGTTGACTAAAGGGATTCAGACCATCCACACTATATCCCAGCCTGACATTCCTATCATCTTCACTGAAATGAGGGAACTCGTCATCGATTGCTTTCCACTTCCGACCATCTGCAACATGTTTAATCACTCCGTCATGTCTCTTCCTCGTAGAATGCCAAAGCATAAGCTTTGCCTTCTTCTGTTTGCATACAAACGCTTTAGGCGTGGAATGATTAGAAAGTACCATACAACCTTATAAGGAGTACCACTACCGGGTGCTCTATCATCATCAGTGTCTTCCCGACTATTGTTCCCCCGCTTGAATCAGGGAAAATTGCATGTTGGACACTTTGTTAGGTTTGAGTACTCTTTTCGGTAAATGATGCAATCATTTTTGCACGCATAGTACTTTACCAGCTCCATCTCAGGAGGACACAATACCTTCCTTGCCTTATCGATACTTTTTGCAAACACGTTGCCTTCAGGCAGAACATCATGCAAAAACTTCAAATTCATATCGACGGAAGTGTCGGTGCTATTGCTTTTTGCCTTAATGTCCATAAGATTCATCGTGACACTTAGTTGGGTGTGTTTTGCCTTGCAACCAGCGTACAAAGGAGTTATTGAGTCCTTCAAAAGAGTCGCCAGTTTGGTAGCCTCTCTATGAGAAGCTGCCTCAGTGCTAGTCTCTTTCACGATCAACTCTTGCATGTGTTCATCGTGAACCATTCCCTCCAATTTGCCGCAGATGATCGCCTCCTCCATTTTGGCCCCCTCACTTTTGCCGGATTCTTCACCGGACTTGACGTATTCATCACCGTTAGATTGTTCATCATGTCGATCCATCATCCATTCTTGTTCCTCGTCATGTCCAGCTCCTTCACATGACATCCCATCCTCACCATGACTTGTCCATGTCAAATAACCACGCATGAAACCATTAGGCAACAAGTTCTTATGCAACTCTCCCGATTCAATAGTGTACATAACATCATTCTCGCAAACAACGCATGGACAACACATTTTCTTCAAACTCCTTTTACTAACATGATCCTCTGCAAACTGTAAGAACTCTATCAAACCATTAACAAAATCATTGGATGCCCGTGGTATGGAGTACATCCAACTACGAACCATCATTCAACGCCAAAACCTGCAAAATACGCACATAACATAATAGATTACTCTTTGATATTTCAATATGGAAAATAAAAAAATTTGGCATGATCTTTGCTAAAAAATGGACATATTGAGTGACACCAACTAGACGAAATGGAAATTAATCAACATTTCGATGATATTTTCCACTGATTTGTATTACCTGAAATTTTTCAATGATGAATGGAAAGTTCAATCTCCAACACGTCCATCATGCCACAGACAAACAGTCATGTATGCATGCATGCTCATACGTACATACACAGGATGTTGAATTTAGAAACGAATTCTCACCTACAACGTGTCTCCTTGTCTATATCCGATCGATCGCATGAAATTGGGAAGAGAGAGATGTGTTGGATGACCAATGGTGAGAGGAGTCGGAGGAAGAGGAAGAGGGCGTCGGGGAAGAGGAAAAAGAAAATGGGCAAAGGGGATAGGACCACTTGCCAAGCTGGAGGCATACACTATACACGATCTTATCGGTGGCGGGTAGTGCACAGAGCCAGCCACCCGTAAGTGACGTGGATAGCACCCCATGCGGGAAAAATATTTTTTGGCGAGAAGGAGCAATTGCCGCCACAGATAATTAAAGTACTTCTGGCGGTTGTTTTTTCTCCCCGCCACATCTATAATCTGCTAAGTTTGGAGATTATGCAAAAATATGTAGTGGCGGGAAACTTGTCGTGCTCGCCAGTGCTAGGTCATCTACTTGTGGCGGGCGCCATTTGCCGCTCGTCATAGTTGAGTTACGCAGATAAGTACCATGTGGGAGATTACACGTGTGGCAAGTCGTTGTAGTTGCCCGCCATAGTTGTGCTCCTAGTTGTGGCGAGTGGGTTTTAGTACCCGCCGCTGCTTCTTTTAAAAGTAGCGGTGGCGGGTAGCCCACTGCGCTCGCCACTAATTAGGGTTCACCTATAAGCCCTTTCCCAGTAGTGTGTCAAGGCTTAACTCATAAGAGTTTGGGTAACAACATACTGGTTGTCTTTTGGAATACATGTGACATAAGGGTCCACATGCAAGTTTCAACTATGGTTCATAACATAAGGAGTATTTGATGTCAATGGTGGTTGTTCGATCTAGCCAATGGATCATGGCAACAGAGTCATGGTCTATGAATCCTGGGTAGCTAAGTTCATGTTCAAGTTTGAATGACAATTAAGACTTGCTGACCTTTCATGAGCTTGAATACACTAAGGTCTGAAAATGATAACCTGGTCCGCCTTCTTTACATAACTGGTTTTGAACTAAGTTTTAACCTACTTGGTTTCATTTACTAAAAGTTTATGATTCAAATTGGTTTCACTAAGTTCCGTTTGAATTATGAACTTTCATAAAATATTTAGGTTTGTTTTATCTAGAACACTATCATCTGCCAGCCCTAAAGTCATACATAATCCAAAACAATTACTTAGGTATATCATTTAGTAAGCTTTAACTAAGTCAATTGAAATCTATTGTTATTGGTTCATTTGATTTGGTTTAGCTAAAGTCAAGTATAAATCCAAAACAAATTACTAAGATTCAAATAGTTTTCAAACTAGTTTGAGTTTGAACCTAATTTAATTTTAGTTCATCTTTCCCTAAAGTCAAATATTAAATCCGACACAACCTCCTAAGTTTAACTTGATTTCAACAATCTAATTGAATTTGTTTTGTTCAAATTATACTTTGGTTTCAATTTAAATTTCAATATAGGTTTGAAATTAAATTCAAATGGTATTTGACTTACCTAAAGTCAAATAATGATGCAAATATTAATTACCAAAGCTTGACTTAAGTTTTTGAAACATTTCTTCAATATTAGTTTTATTAAACAATTCCTTATTTTAAATTAAACCCAATTAGGTTTAATTCGTATTTGATTTTTGTCTTAAATTGGATCATATTTTAAAATAAAACTTAAATTAGTTAAAATTTGAACTAAAATGTTCTCAAATGAAAGTATTTTCAATTAGATTCGATTTGCAAAAAGAATCAATTAATTTGGATTTATGAAATACAAGTTATGTCCTGTTCAAATTTGAATTCGTTCTGTTTGAATTTGAATTTTTAAATATGTAAACAAGAAATATTTTTGGACAGGGTGAAAGTAGATTTCATATGGTTTATTTTGCAAAAAGAATCACCTAATGTGGACTTATAGATAATTCCTTATTAGAATTTTAAGTTTAGGGGTTTTTCTGCAAAGTTGTCATTTTAGTTTAAGTAACGGATTTCTACCGTTCTGACACGGTCTACGAGGCGGCTTCTGGTTGGTTCAAAGGGTGTGCGCTGGGTGCTATGGAGCGAACGGTCAGGGCTTAACCAAAAACATTTCAGGTTTTAAGTGGAATGCCGTGCACCGTCTGATCCATATCTACGGTCAAGATTAGAAGCTCACCAAGGGGCGGCCCTTTGTCGTCGGAGGAGTCATCGGAAAAAGCGGCGGCGGCGGTGCTGTGGCTCGAGGTTGATGCACTCGAGGCTTTGGGGGGTCCTAGCGGCGGCTGAGGGCATGGACGGGCGCGGTGCATCTATTTGGAGCTCGTGGTAGTGGTGGCTGGCCTAGGGGACGACGGAGGTGACAACTAGGAGCTTGCCAGAGTTCGTCCACGATGGCAGAGAGTTAGGCGTCGTCAAAGTGCTCAGAATTCAGCTTCTGGGGATGAATGGCTGGGTCAGAACACGCGCAAGGTCACAATGATCTCGATCGACAAGGTCTCGGGGTTGTCCGCTTAGCGTGCTCGTCAGAGTCAAGGGCGAGGCAGCGGAGAGCTTCGTCTCCGGTGGATAAGCAATTCCAGGTGTCCTCGGGCTGCTGGAAAATGTCCACGGGTTTCGCTAGGGGTTGACGAGTGCGGTGGTGGCTTATAGGGGATCAGAGATGGCTGCGCTGCGCGAATTTCACCGGAGGAATGCTAGGTTAGCGGGAGCGGCAATGGGGTCACAGCGGGGCAACCTTTGGGCGATGGCGAGGGGAGAGATGGATTTTGCAGAGGGCGTCGAGGGCCACTTATGGGTGTGGCCAGGTGGCGCGGGGTGGCCAGAGTGCGCGTGGACGTGTAATCGTGGCCGGCGTGGGGTTCGGGTGCCGTTGCGCACGCGTGCGAGCGGGGGGTTAGTGACGATGTGGGTGGGTCCCACGCGTCAGCAAGAGAGAGGGAGGGCGCGTGTGCTAGGCTGCGGCTGGCTTAGCTAGGCCGGCTGGCTGGGCTTTCGCTAGGTTGGCTGGCCTAGCTGGGCTTTTTCTTTTTCTTTTATTAACCTTTCTCTCTTTATGTTTTTCTGTTTTCTTTTTCTATTTTCTTTGTAAATTCAAAAACAGTTTCAATTTCATTTTCTTTTCAATAGAGCATAATCTCTAAATGCCAAAAGGAATATTTCTAAAATGATGCGCATTTCTTTGGGGCATTTGGACAATAGTTTTGCCGCACTTATATTCTCAAATTTAATTTGAATTTTGGTTTCAAAACCAAATTGTTTGAGATCCATTTTTGGTATCATATGGTCTTGTGGAATTCCATTTCCCGCCAGATAATTGGCAGAACCATATTGATAACTGCTTGTTGATTTGAATTTGATTTTCAAACAAATCAATCAATTTCTTTTCAGGGAAATTATTTGTTTGGCTTGCACATTCTTGGGACTTATTCAATTGCTTATGCCCAACAATGTTTCAATTGGCTTGGGTTCCACCTATTGTTAGCTAGGTTTTCGCAAATTAGATTGGGGTTTTAGCCCTTGATCAGACAATCAAGCAAATTCAACTACCAAGCAATCAAACAGGGGCTTTGTTTTTGAAAAAAATTAATTCCCTGTGAGTTTTTCAACATACCAGATTTGGGAAAAATCTGGGATGTGGCAGATATTTATCTGTTTCCCACGTCTCCTCGATTATTTCGGTAGACCCCAAGGCTGTTGTTAACCCGGAGTACGACTACATCACCGACGACCCGTCCTTCTCAGCACAGCTTCCAGGCAAGCAAACCCCCATGATTATTCCAATATCGCATATTCTTTCACTCTTCTTCTTTCATTAGAGAGTTGGAGCTTCATAGGTGTCTTGCTGGTAGATCTTATTCTGATGGATGGCCTATTTTTGATAAATTGCTGTTGATACCTTACGTGTTATCCTTTATGCTTAGTAAAAATATGCTAGAGTCTTATCAGTTGCCCTACACCCTTCTCCATGTGCAATGCTATACTGTCGGCCATGATCCCCTCTTGGTGATGATCACCGATATACTGATACTATTGCATGATACATGATACACAATATGATTAAAGTCAGGTCGGCTCGGAGATACCCATGAATGATTCACTATGGCGGAATGACAGGGCAGGCGGATACCTTCTAGGCGAGAGGTGGGCCTGGGCCCTGGTTGTTGTCCATGGTTATTTCATAATAACATGCTTGACGAGATTTGTGTATTTGATTTGAGGCTGCCACTGACATATACGCACAAACTGCCGCACGGGATAATGGTTATGGGGCCCTCGGCGTCGTCGGTTCCTACCGAAAGCTATGTTAGATGTCACAATAGAGCAGGTTGATTGTTGGGGCGAGTCGGTTATGCCTAATTTGTATATAGAGGTGGGATTTGCCCCCGACCAATCACGCAACCTGCAGGAGTGCTTAGGGTGATGGGACCATCACCACTTCGCACTTACCATGTAAACCGACGTGTTGACCTCTCTGCAAAGCTTAGTTAGGACTTCAGCGTGTCGATCACCCGAGGCCGGGCATTACCCATAAAAGTGTGTCCGGCCAGAGGTAATCGAGCGTATGGGGAAATGTGGTGCACCTCTGCAGGGAAGTTAAACTATTCGGATAGCCGCGTCCACAGTAACGAACGGCTTGGAGATGTATCCAGATCCGATACTACTTGAACCGGATACTTGATAATACACACCCAGATGTTAGACAGATATACCCGGTGAGTGCTTTCTCACGAGGAGGCGAGGGAGGATCTCAAGGTAGGATTACTGCTATATGTATGTATAAGATCATACCATATACGCTTCTCTCTTCTACGTTGAAAGTTCTAGTCTTCAATATGATGAGTTTGTCCCCCTTATTCTGGCATTTCTGTAGTTTAGTCCATAGATATTACCACATTCCTTTGATACCGATGCATATCTAGTATATATATGATGTAAGTCTTGCGAGTACTTTGGTTGGCTACTCATCGTTGCTTTGCTAGTCTTTTCATTCGACCCAGTTGCTGCAATAGCTGGTAGCACCGCAGATGCAGGTACCCTGTTGGTGCGTTCTACGTGGAGACCAACAAGCAGGAGTAGTCCTGAGGTCCCTGGTAGGAGGCCTCGCCTTTTGATAGAGTGCCATTATTTTGCTTGGTCTTCTTAAGGAGAAACTCGTCTAACTATGTCTGTACTCAGATAATAATTGGTTTCATGACTGATGTATTATGGATCCTCGTGACCTGAGCTTGTAATATGAAGATTTATGTTTATATTTGTGTCCTAGAGTTGTGTTGTGATATTAACGCGAGTCAACATTTGTGAGCGTGCATGATGCGTGTATGATTAGTGCACGATTATAAACGGGGGTGTCATAGATATTATCAAGAAGCTTCGTGGCTTCTCCCAATGTAATTCCATGAATGTACCACCTGCAACTGATTCTAGAAGATTTCTCAACACAAAGTGTAGTCCAGCATAGAAGTTTTGTATAATCATCCATAATTTCGATCCATGAGTGGGACAAATTTAAATCATTAATTTCAATTTTTTTCCAAGATTGTGCAACATGTTCTTGGACATGTTGTTTAAAGTTCATGATTTGAATTCTAACAGACATTTTCTTGGCAGGAGGAAAATATTTAGTAATGAATGCATCCTTACACTTATCCCAATAATCAATACTAATACGAGGCAAGGATGAAAACAAAGTTTTAGCTTTATCTCTTCGTAATGTCAAAGATGCGGTCCTATCCTTATTTTGCCCCGAGGCCTCGATAGGGATAGAAGCGC
>CBMN010771913.1:0-10638 GCA_000582825.1 Hordeum pubiflorum | reverse complement strand
CACACAAGAAAGGATCGGGTCCGGAATGATGATATATGGGGTAGAGTTGGGGTAGCACCGATTGAAGAGAAGCTTGTCCAACATCATCTTAGATGGTTTGGGCATAATTCAGGCCTCCAGAAGTGCATAGCGGACGGCTAAAGCGTGCTGATAATGTCAAGAGAGGCCAGGTAAACCAAACTTGACATGGGAATAGTCCGTAAAGAGAGATCTTAAGGACTGGAATATCACCAAAGAATTAGGCATGGACAGGGGTGCATGGAAGTTAGTTATCCGCATGCCAGAACCATGAGTTGGTTTCAAGATCTTATGGGTTTCAGCTCTAGCCTACCCTAATTTGTCTGGGACTAAAGGTTTTGTTGTTGTTGTTGTTGTTGCAGTTATCATTACCTTTGGTTACTTTGTGATAAGGAGTCTTTCATTCTTTTTGTATGTTGAACTATATGAAGGTTGTTTTTACTGGGTTTGCCTATGGTGGTCTGTCTGAATTATCTGAAGATGAATATACTTCATGCACAATGGGCTCGACAATAGCAGGAGAAATTGGTATTTTTGGCTACAGACCTTCTGTCTTGATGGACATGCTTGCTGGCAAGAGAGCTGAAGTTGGTACAAAAGTTGGGGCGTATATGAGATCATTTTCTGGCGATTGTTCACCTTCAGATCTTGAGACTGGTTTGCAGGTTTGCCTATCTTCAAGCATTCTTAATTGAGCATAAAGTATGTTTTAATTTACAGGAATATGCTGACGGCACTATACACATAGCAATCATACCTCTATGAAAAGTGGGTCCATGCTTATCTGTGACTGCCTTCTGAAATACAGCTTGTCTACCAACTATTTACAACAAAGGTGGAGCCAAGGGAGGAAGAAGTAAAAATAGTCATGCAAATGGCAGAGGAAGCTATCTATGCTCAGGAAAGAGATCCTTACACTGCATTTGCAAATCGTTCGCGGGAAATAAATTATGGGAACTCATACTTCTTTAAGGTATACCTTAATAAGCTGAATAAGCTGAACACTGATATGTTCTCAATGCTTTCTTCCTATTATTGCTTTAAATTTACAAGCTCCATTATGCAGCCAATTAGAATAAGTGATTTGAAGAAAGTGAATCCAATCAGAGCATGTGAATATTTCAACAGTTGCTTCAAGGATCCATCAGCTTTTACCGTTGTAGTAGTTGGAAACATAGACCCGGCCATCTCAGTCCCACTGATTTTGCTTTACCTGGTATGCTCTGTTCCTCTTTTGATTGTTACAAAGTAGATGCCAAACCCTTGTAATGCTGATGGACTCTTCTCTTTTTGTAGGGTGGGATACCGAAGGTACAGGATACAGTTCAGCCACTTAGTCGTGAGGATCTAAAGGGATTGCCCTTCAAGTTTCCGGAAACAATAATCAGGTTTGCTGCTGTTTTATTCTTGCTCTATTTTTTACTAGCAGATTATCTTTATGCATTTTATATCAGTTGCGCACATGCAGCGTGTAGCAACCACAGAGTTTCTTTTTTCCTTTTTTCAGAAATTATCCTGCCAAACACTAGTAATCTTACCCTGAACTGTGTTCCTTTTTTTTTGCAGAGAAGTTGTCCGCAGCCCTATGGTTGAAGCTCAGTGCTTCGTCCAACTAGGGTTTCCAGTGGTTCTAAAGAGCACAATGATGGTATGCAGTCCTTGAAATAATATATACGATAATAGTTTGTTTCAAAACCTAACCTCGATCTTACACTGTATTCTGCTCTATGCGAAGACGGAGGATATTCACTACGTTGGATTTCTAAGTAAACTTCTCGAAACAAAAATCATGCAAGTACTCCGCTTCAAGTATGGACAGGTAAAATATCCTGGGCAAGCAAAGACCATCTGGATTGATTATTCCCTTCTACTTGGACTGCAACATTTAGAGTTTAGTATAATATATTTTTCGTTTTGCAGGTCTACTCAGTTAATGTAGGTGTCTTCTTAGGTGGCAACAAACCTTCGAGAAGTGGAGATGTTCGTGGAGACATAAGTGTGAATTTCTCATGCGATCCAGACATGTCATCTAAACTCGTATGATTTATTGACTTTCTGATTAAGATTATGTAGTCTTGTTATAAGAGGCTTCAGTTCGGAGTTGACACACTCAGAATTTTTTCAGGTTGATTTTGTTCTGGAAGAGATATCATATCTACAGACAGAAGGCCCTTCTGAAGAAGATGTATGGACCATCCTAGAAATTGAACAAAGAGCACATGAAAACGGATTGCAGGTTTAGTGGGAGTTTTCTTTATGTAATTATTAACACTGATATGGTCTGGCACTATATATTTACAGTTTTTTTCTTTTCTTGTGAAACTGCAGGAAAATTATTACTGGCTGGATCGAATTCTGCGGAGCTATCAATCAAGGATTTATTCAGGAGATGTTGGATCCACCTTCATGGTAGTGTGAAACTCTCTATCTGTCATTGAGTTCATGTTTCTGCTGTTATTTGCTGGCTTACAATATCAGCAGAGGGACATGCCTTTATATTTTACATATAAGCCTTACTTTTCTTTTAGATTAAATTGTATTTTTGAAATGACGTGTTGTTGAGTGCTTACTTTCTTTTTTGCGCAGGTTCAAGATGAGGGACGTGTAAAAGTTAGAGAAGCTTTGACATCACAGGCCATGCAAATGGCCTTGCGAAGGGTGATATCTTTCCCATGTAAAAAACAGTACACTGTAGTAATTCTTATGCCTAAGTCATCTCGTTGGAATTCGTTGATATCAGTGGTTAGTTGGAGTTCTGGTGGATTTAGCAGAGATGCCAAGGTTAGATATTGTATTTACCATGCCATGCAATTCTCAGTTAAAATTTTCACCCAAAACACGATCATTTTTGATAATTCTCATCCACCTGTGCAGATTTTGTCTGGCATGGCTGGTGCACTGGTCTTGGCAGCCAGTTTGTGGAGATACTCACGCGGTGCATTGAGATCGTAGCGCACAGCACATTTAAATTAAGAGCCAGGTTGGTAGAAGAGTTTGTTACCATCTCACCATCAGCCAACAAATCTGGTTGTTGGTGTGGTGATTCTTCATCACGGAAGAAGGTATACAGAAATCGGTAGCTAACTGATTCGTTGCTGCGTGCGTGTAAGATTGTAACAACATTGGTTTACTGCCGCATGCGTGCGTGTAACAGACGCTGATGTATATTGACACCTCCCAGTTGATTCAAATGGTAGATTTCTTATACCAGATTCTGTTTTGTCGAGATCGATTGCCTGTGCTTTCTGTATCGAGGATGACAAAATAATAGATGTACCGTTTCACATGTGCTTCGCCATTTTGTACGTACTCCATTTTCATCCTAATTTTTCTCATGGTCATGGTTTTTCCTATTAACTATACTAAAATCGTGCTTGCAAACTTCTGGGCAAAAGCCTCATAATGCATTGCTGCATGCTCCCTTCGGCCTTTGTCTCGTGTACACGATTTGCATCAGGAGTCGGCAGAAGAGATGAATCGGCACATGTATAGATGGCCGTCCGGCTGACGCCACTAAGCTGCACCGACCAAAGCGGTGATTTGGCATTTTTAAAGTATATAAAAGAAAAGGAGGGAATATCATCTGGGGTCCAGAAATTTGGCAAACGTGATTCATCCACGAACTTGAAAGATGTAACTAAGCTGTTTTGTCGGTGTGGGTGATTATGCCGTGGTTGAAGATGATGACTTGTTTGGGTTTGATTGCAGATTCTTGTGTTTGTTTTTTTACTTTTTATGCGTGTGCTTCTACGGTCAAGGACTTTGTATCATTTGTGATTTAAATACAAGCATACTTTCTCAAAAAGAGAAAAGACCTTGTATCATTTTGTGATTTAAATACAAGCATACTTTCTTAAAAAGAGAAAAGACCTTGTATCATTTTGTGATTTAAATACAAGCATACTTTCTCAGAAAGAGAAAAGACTTGATCGGGTGTGGCAAATAAGTCTTTGGCCAATCACACGGGGTTGTGTGTTCACTGGACAATCATTGGTGTGTGGGCATGCTATGCGGGACCGATGCCCTAAGCTCATCTTATAGATAACTGGCCTCGTCCCATTCTCTGTTGGTTTGTAAAGGACATGCTGCCACGTGGCCAGGGTTCCCAGGCATCCGGACCTGGGGCAGTCGTCTACACCACTCGGGTAGCCTCCACGGTGTTCAATGGCTGCAGGAAAGCCATGGGATCAACCGGCCGCTTCTGAGTGTTGAGTGTTGAGTGACAGCTTCGTCTTATTTTGTCCCGAGTTGGTAAGTATCGGCGTGTGGGCGCTTGATGTACCCGGACATTTGGATACATGCGAGGCGTTTAAACCAAATGTACATAGAATGCATTTGTGTATCCCAGCCACATGAAAACACTCAGCGGCATCCAACGGGCATGTGAAAACTACGTGACTAACTAGCCACCTTTAAATCAGTAACCCACAACACTAGACACGGATTGAGCTAGCAAAAGAATACATCGTTGATAATCTTATGCCTACATGTTAAACACCAACTCGTTTCTTAGATGAACATGATTCAACATTTTTAAATGGGAGCTTAGCAGTTGTATTGCCAACTCCGCTTTACTTGCTAGATACTTGAATCTCTACGAGCCCTTTGCCTCTGTCGCCTGGTCCTCGCACCGAATCCACATGTTCCGGAAGACATTCTGCCGTGCTCGAAGCTATCAACTGTCATATAGCAGCTAGGGTAGCAACTACCGGATGATATGAAAGCACATGTAAGAATGATGGAAATGCATTTTACGAACAACCAAGTGAAGGAAATAGAGACAAACCTCCAGCTGAGCGGCGAGCGTGAAGAGACAGGGGCTCCGGGTAGGGTGGTTGCACCGGTGGGAAATGCCGGTTTCACAGTCTTAACTTGCCGGCGATGCTTCATGGCCTGCTTCGGTTTGGAGCTGCGTGTAAATGGAGGACACAAGCTTATTTACACCTTTCAAATCCAAGGATAGGGCCCCTCCAAGGGTGACAAGCCCGAGACAGCTTTCTGTCTTGCCTATTTTTGGAAAAGGAGGATAACCCCCGGCCTCTGCATCAGAGTGATGCATGCAGACAAATTATTAAGCAAAGGTTAAAAAATCTCAGTGATCCAGTACATGCTCTGCCTTGCTGGTTAAAGATTTGTTCCTCTACGATGAGGGAAGCCTCCTCCTGCATCCACCTCTCATCCCTCATCTACTTCTCGTCCCCTGATAGATGCACATTGACGAGGAAGGATCCAAGGGTCGCAAAGGCTTGGGGATTCAAACAAAAAGACCAAATGTAGCTGATAAGTCATGCAAACTACACCTAATTGTGATAAGTAGAGAGCATGGACATCGAATGCATTTGTATATACGGGCATTTGTATATACGGCCCTGGCGATCGACCTTTTATAGGCACGAAAAATGGCCATCGGGTGAAGCGTGGAAGACTTGGAGGATACATTGTGTGATAAGCATGGACAATTAACACGCGATAGCTGCCATTAAGTTGGCACGTTTCCTCCATGGGTGTTCCAAACTGGCATAACCACAAACACATTAAAAAACGCTCGACATTTAAGCCAACCGGAGCAGACCATAAAGTTATTACACATACATCTCCACCCTCACCGGTTCATATGGTACACTGATAGTATCAAACATAAGTAGATGATCACCATCTCAACCATGCCCACCCATCATCACACATGATGACATGACAATAACGGCGGTTCAGCGGCCCACTTGTTGGCTCAAACATGCACCCACATCTAACACAGTAGAGGATGGCACACAACACTCTTGGCGTCCAAACCAATGCACACCACCGTCTCAATGAACCAAACCTCCAGCGGTCCAGCGGCCAACACGAGTGCATCCATCTACCAGGGGAGATGATGGGATGCAACGCGCCTAGTCTGTGCACCATTGAGTTGGCGCACGCCACCGCATCGGCCAACCAAGCCCCAAGTGGCAACACTCATGAATCTCTCTACCCAAGGGAAAAATCATGAAGCAAGTCACCCGTCGTGCATCCGGCTAACGGGGGCAAACATACAAATAGGCAGGAAGAAGGCAAACCGACCACAAAGAAACAACCGGAAACTATCAGACTAGATGGTAACAACCCCACACACCATACCAAAATCTTACAAAACGACAAGAGCCGGATATGGCTATGAGCCGGTTAGTGAGGAACAAAGCAAACTGAAATCAGAGAAAGAGCAGGGTAACCACGACACCAACCGCTAATGGGACCCACAAATCGACACTGCGGACTTACACTGACTTGGCAAGGAAGGACAGAAAGACCGCAACCTGAGTTGACTAGGTCCACAGTGTCCAAAACACGGGATATTCCAAAGCACGCCAGCGGACAGACCCAACGGCATAGAAAAGCAGGCCAGTAATTCAGACATGACAGCTGGGCAGGTACAACGACAGAAAGAGGACGGGTATGCAGAGCTCCTGTACATCCGAACGAGATCAGCCTTCGAATGCACCCCACATCACCCCCATCAAACCCAACATCAAGAGAAAGAACCACACACAAAATCATCCAACACACACCCTATTGGAGCGAGCTCTCTCGATTTCTTGATGGGCATGCTCTTAATTATTTGTGACTATGCTTTTATTGTGATACAATATGTTTTTCCTTGCCTTATTTCAAAGTAAGTCGAGCATTTCCATCCCATATGAGCAGAAGGAAACCAAGCGATCGATCAAGCAATCAACGAGCCACAGAAGAGCGCTACCGGCAAACACATGTGTTGTTCATGCCACCTGACCAGGCCCCAACGTCGAAAGGCCATGCAGGCACGGTAAAACGCGTTACCGGGAAGCCGCATCGGCAAAATACCAAGGAGAGCCCGGAAAAGATGAATATTTATTACTAAACCAAGGTCTTTAGACGTTCCTTCATTTTGTACAAACACTCTTGTGTTATTCTCCCTCTTATTCTTCATGATATGCCTGGTGTTCAGAAATGCCTCCTCTATTACCTGGTTACTTGCCTTGTCTTCGTCTATCATCATGCATTTTGGTTCCTCTCCGCCCATTGCCTCGACAAATATGGTTACAAGCCATTTAAATGACTCTATTGTATCGTCCTTTAGAAACCCAACACCGAATAGGACGGTTCACCCATGGTTGTCAACCCCTACGATTACTGCAAATTGTATGCCGTACACACTTGTAGAGAAGGTCATGTCAAACAAAATGCTTGCATACATGACGTAGTCCATCTTCTTAAATGAGCCTATCCAGAACAGGCACCGTACTGAATTATCCTCATTTGTTTCTTCTACACTATGGAAGCCTGGTGTTTTTCTTTGTAGTTTTGCAAATGCAGCGCTTAAAGAACAGGCTCACATCCCAAAACATGTCCTCCTGCCAAGGGGACACGGTGGCAAGAGTTCATGCCACAACCCGACACCTGACCTGGCAGAACACAAACAAAAGGAAGCCCAACGTATCCTACTCGTCGTTTAAGACACCCACACCCACATTTGGCGCAGAAGACGATGGCACGATGCACTGTCGATGCCCCAATCAATACATACCACCATTTTTACTAGTAAAACCCCCAACGCTCGGCGACCTACGTGACTGCATCGACAACCTTATGTAATGATGAGAGTCCCACATGAACACGATCCGGGTAGGAAGGAAGGAAGCGAACTAGAATCATATAAATAGCCGGGTAGCTAAGCATCAGTCACTAATGGGACCACATATCACACCACGATCTTACACCAAACATGCAAGGAAGGAGGGACAAACCACAAACTGAGTTGACCAAGGTCTGCAACATACAAAACATGAGTGTTCCAAAGCAAACCCGAGTAGACCCAACGGCATCCAAAAATAGGCCAAGCATTCAAAGATGTGATAGCCGAGCGACCCAACGACGACTAGAGGCCAGATACACAATGGCCCCGTCAAACATCACCAAGTACCAGAAATAATCACACATGAACTCACCCGACGCACACCCAACTAAAGCAAGCTCTCTGGATTTCATGATGACCATGTTTTATGAGATATTTGTTTTATTTACCAGTTTAGTTATCTGTGACCGTTCCAGCACAGTGGTCAAAGCCCGGATGTACATGGAAGAACACGCTGTCCGACCAATCGCAACGTGCAACGTTCAGGTAGACAATGCAAAACACCACATCCAACCATACTGCAACACTCAAAGACCAGCATAACATCCGAAAATACGCCCTCCAAACAAGGGAACATGATGAAAGGAGGCCGTGTTGTAGGCCAGCACCGAACTTTGTAGAACACAAGCAAAAGGACACACAATGTTCACATTCTGTTTGTATCAATAACTATTGGAAGGATGTCACCAATTTAGGATTTGTGACCGTGATTTTATTGTGATGCAATACGGACATTAACCTACCTTGTTTGAAATTTACCTTTGGGCCCATGATGCGTGGACGGAGACGCAAGCGGGTCACCCATACAGTGATGGTTTGACTCACATTGTGTGCCGCGCTGTGCGCGCATCCGCATGAGTACGACCAGCTGCACATATACAATCACACACCAAAGGACATTTCAGGTTCCGTTGGCCAGACAAACCCATCAAACATCAACATCGAGGAATTTAAGCAAGCTATAGTCAACACGTTTAACAACCGTTCATTTTATGAATTCCCTCTACCCCAATTCCGCTCCACATATGGGTCTAATGCAACTGCGAAATCAGTTAGGCCCAAGGTTTTTGAGCCGCCAATCTTTATCACTCATGGACCCGGACGTGGGTCCTCCGCCTCGCTTTTTTGCAATGATTCGTGGACCCGGCCTGACCAGATGCGTGTGCGCCCGGCTCGGCGTGATCCATGCGTGCCATTGATGTGTGGGGTTGTGAGGGGCTTGACCACCCGTCCTTGTTTGCGAACATCCGAGTCATCACACTATAGGCACGGGCTTTATGTGACACTTTTACATGGGATTTCCTTGCACACACTCTTGGTGTCGTGGACCCTGGCCGGCTGGAGCCCGTGGGTTGACACTTGACACAACGTGTAGATAGTAACCCACCCCATTCACACTCTAGCCCAAGCAGAGAAGTAAGTGGACGGAATGGACAAATGCTTTTGCACGATCCCGTGGTCCACGATTAAAGACGCGTATGAAGAACACGTTTTATGAATGATCCACAAAGGAACTAAAACAAAATGTAACTGAGAAGGTCGGTGATGGTGTCCTAGACAAAAGCATACTCACCATGTCGTCTCCCGGTCAGATGGGCCGAGCCGAGGACCCTCATGGCGGTTCATTAATGGGCTGCACCCAAGAGACCCACATCGTGTACAAGGATGGTTCCCGAAGACTTGGCGCACACTCCAGGGGCTCATACATCGACTACAACATGATTTGCCTGATACATAGCTGACATAGCTGTGACCCTTGACCCCCTCGATACCTATATAAACTTGGGGGTAGGGCACAAAGAGGCCAAGTACGCAAAGCGGTAGACAATCTCATGGTAGAAACACTTGTACTCTATACTTCATCCACAATCAATACAAAAAACATGATGTAGGGTATTATCTCTTTGAGAGAGCCCGAACCTGGGTAAAATCACGTGTCTCCTGTTACCATCGTACCTAGGCTACCAGCTCGGGACCCCCTACCCGAGATTCATCGAAATCGACTCCGTCATTGGTGTACCATTGAAAGCATAATTGCTCCCTTGGTGGTTTTGGTAAATCATGTCAACATACATGTCGTTGGACTAATGTTTCCCTTGAGTATATTTCAAGAAAATTTTGACTTAGGCAAGTAGATGAATGGAGATGTGGACCCCTCAAGCTACTAAGGAACCATGTTGGCAAAGCGTCAAGACTCTACACTTTTGGTTTAGTGATCCAAGATCACATTGAGTCCATAGGAAATCCAATATAATTAAAAGGGGACGAGGTTTTGATCATGAGTCATTTTCTCAAGTGCTTAGAGATATTGCTCCAAAAACCCTCAACCACACCCTCACATTCTTATCTGTCCAAAACCCTAAAGACAATCTCGGTCTCACCGATTCACCCTTACCCCGACCCACCGAGATACACTTGACAAAGCCACTGCCTAAACCCTAGAAACTCGGTCTCACCGAGATGACATTTGGTCTCACCGAAGTGCATGTGCCAACCTTCTGTAAACAATCGACTTCATCTCGGAATTTTCAAGTGGTTTCAATCGGTGTCACTAAAGTGTGGAAAGTGCTTAGGTCATCACTCATCGGTTCCTCCGAGTGGTTTCATCCGGTCTCACCGAAAATCTTAAAGTTCAAGACTTCTGTACTAATCGGTCTCATTGAGTGGTTTCACCCGGTCCCACCGAGTAGTGCATAAAGTTGTATAATGGTTATATTTTTGGTGTTGCATATGTATAACCCACCCATTCCATCTACTATTAGTGAGAGCAATCAAGACGAAGCTACCACTTCTCATATCCATTTTCTGAGAGAGAACCACCTACACTTGTGTTGAAATAAAGGGGATTCCACTCCAACCTTTTATACTTGATTTCTAGCCCACTTGGGAGCCTCCAAATCTTGTGGAGTTTAACAAAGGAGTTTGTAAGGGAAAGGAGATCGCCTACCGATACTTGTGATCTGCGTTGGTTT
>CBMN010771852.1:0-11606 GCA_000582825.1 Hordeum pubiflorum | reverse complement strand
CCTCTAGGGCATATTTCGAACAGGAGGATGTGTTAATTCTATATGAGATTGGATAAATAATAAATTTTATTTTTTACTCTGTAGAAAACTTTGAGAAAGAAGAAACAATCCAATGGAGGAGGAAATTTGTTTAGTGAAGAGTGGGGCCTCTAACACAATATTACGGGAGGTTAAGTACTTCCAAAGCCTAAAACGAGTAAGGGAGTGTTATGACAATTGGAGGTCATGACATGGTAATTGCTGGTTCTGGTCAAGCCACGTTTACACTCCCGAATGGTACAAAACTTGAAATAGAGGAGGCATTATTGTATCCGGATTCACCTCGTACCTTGTTGAGTTTAAGGATATACACATGAATGGATACCACATTGAAACTCATGAAGATAATGTGGTTGAAAGCCTACTCATAACTCAGCAGAAGGGATCTAATTAGTAAACCCTTGAGATGTTGCATGCTCTATCTTCTGGACTGTATTACACATAGATCAAGCTAGAGCAACATTTGGAATGCAAAATAATTCTTCATAATCTTGACAAGTTCAAGATATTGCACGATCGCATGGGTCAACCTGGTGTGGGTATGATGAGAAAAATTATTGATGGTTCAACTGGACATAACATAGTGGTTGCTAATTTACCCAAATCCTTGGATTTCGTATGCACTGCATGTGCACGTGAGAAATTAATCACAAGATCTTCATATCCGAAGATGAAAAATGAACCACTTAATTTGCTTGAACACATTCAAGGAGATATATGGGATCCAATTCAGCCGTTATTGGGACCGTCTAGTTATGTTATCGTGCTCATTGATGCATCCACAAGATGGTTCAATGTGTGTTTAGTATCAACAAGGAACCATGCTTTTGCAAAGTTGATTGCTCAAATCGTTTGCAGAGTTAATCCCTCAAATCATTAAACCGAGAGCTACTGCCAAGCTTTGGGCCTAACCGTGGAGCATTATGTACCATATGTACACACAAAAAATGGTCTTGCGGAATCACTTATCAAGAGGATCAAGTTGATAGCAAGACCACTCCTATAGAACTATAATCCTCCAACATCTTGTTCGAGTATTGCATGCCGCGGAATTGATACAAATTTGACCAACTGTATATCATACGGCCTCTTCATTGCAGTTAGTACATGAAAATCAACCAAGTATTTCCCATCTTCGAAGACTCGGTTGCGGTATGTACGTACCGATATCACCACCTCAACGTACATCGATGGGTCCACATAGAGAAAATGGGGATCTATGTAGGGTACAATTCTCCGTCGATTATAAAGTACCTGGAGCCTCTAACACGGGATCTATTTACAACCCGGAATGCAGATTGTATATTCCATGAGGACAATTTTCCGGCATTAAGGGGAGAAAAAGACCACAAAGAATGCTGATAAATAGATTGGAATGTCAAAGACATTCGGTCATTAGATCCACGTACGACTGAATCTGAACTAGAAGTTCAGAAGATTATTAATCTGAAAATATTGCAAATAATCTGCCAAATGCATTCACTTACTATAAATGTGTCTAAATCCCATGTTACCCTATGAATGTTCTAGAGATCAAAATATCTCATAAGATTGTTCAACCAATCAAGAGGGGGAGAAAACTGGACAAAAATGACAAGGCTTCTTAGAAGCGGACGCGAGAAGTGAGGAACCCTCGAATAGTAAATGCGCATAAACCACGAGTTGATATTCAACCTAGTGTTGAAAGACACCTAAAGGATGTTATGCATCCAGAACCCAACACAATTGTGCACACAAATATTTTACATGCTGGCCCGATTTCGTGTGTCGGTAGTGGGCCGGCGACACAGACTTATGCCAGGTATGGAGTTTACATGGTCCACCTGCCCAGGGTCGGGTGCTCCCTGAGCGAGGTCCGACGCGTTGTTGCCTTGGAGTCGGGCTTCTCGGCTTCAGGTTGCCGCCGATCAAACCAAGGTGGGTACTTGTGGCTTGGTTGGGGAGTCATATTCTCGTTGCAGCGTCGGTGTCGGTTCGTGGATGTGGTGGACGGGACAACGGTGTGCTGACTGTCGGATCATTGCATCAGGTTGTGGCTTGGTGTCGTTTGAGCTTTCTCAATGATGGTTGTCGGCAGTCATTAGGCTATGTCCCCCTCTGTCTACCGGGACTGGAGGGGGTTGTAGGCACTGGCGCCCCAACTATTGTGGTGCTGACCCTGGCCAGTGACTAATGTTTGGCTTTACCTGCCATGGTTTGGGCATTGTGAAGCGGACGATGGGCGTTGTCTCGGGGTTTGGAGGTCGGGGCGGCAGCCGTGAAAGGTGGTCCGCATGATGAGTTCTCCGGCGGGCTCCATGGCGGCCGTGGTGGCTACGTCTCTTGGCCATGTGGGCGGTGAGAGAGAGTTTACGGTGGGTGGCTCAGGCGTGCTCTAGTTGTTGAGGCACCCCGATCCGGATCTGGGGATCTATACTCATCGCGCTTGCCTGGGTGGCCTACCAGCACTGAGGAGCGACCGAGTGAAAACTCTGCGCTT
This sequence comes from Hordeum pubiflorum, assembly GCA_000582825.1. Lineage (NCBI taxonomy): Eukaryota > Viridiplantae > Streptophyta > Magnoliopsida > Poales > Poaceae > Hordeum > Hordeum pubiflorum. The sequence goes on along the minus strand of CBMN010771852.1, from coordinate 9,088 downwards.
TGTCGCCGACGACGGCGACACTTGCGAGCGCCGCTCTCTTCTTGAAGACGTCGTCGTGGTGCTCCTCTTCATATCCGGGCTCTAGGTGAAAACCTTTGTCCATTCTGGACTCGTCAGCGGCGACGCTTTGCGCCGTTTTCCCTCCCGAGGATGTTGTCGTGGAGCGTAGGTGTACTAGGGCGTAGTGTGGTATTGTTGTCCTTTCTTCCTATGTGATCTTTCGGTTCTGTAGTCACGTGCATTCTGTGTGATCTGGTTATCCTAGGATCGACTTTGTAAGAGGGATGCCCCTCCACCTTATATCGTTCGGCTGTGTACTTTGTTCGGTTGTTGCTTTATATATAAAGTGGGGTGAAAGCCTGTTTCTTCTACTTTGGCCAATTTTGATGGGTAGTTCTTTAGAGGGAGTGGTGTAGAGTAGTGGGTTCACTTTTGCGGTGATTTATCCTAGTGATAAAGGGAACAGACACATATTGTATTGTTACCACTAAGAATAAAAAGACGGTTCCTTTATCAAACTTGGATGATAGTTTTGATGTCTATATATGTCATCAAGCTTATTGCAATGCTCTATCTGTCTTAAACTTAGAGCCTGTTCGGATGCCCTGTACTCCATCAAATCTTTGGCTCCACTTCCCGCTCCTAGATTTCTGGCTCCCCACAACAAATCAGGAGTTGACAACTTGTTCGGCAGCTAACTCCACTCTGTGCTCTGGATTACTGTCTTCCCATGACACATCTGGTTGGTTTAAAACTGGTCAGTATGTGTGGAGTCGTGCGGAGCTCGGTTTTAGCAACTCCGCCACATTGAGCTGCAACCGGCCCGCTCCACTCTTTCGACTCCATGGAGTTGTAGCGTTCAGCGCTATTCCACCTGCTCCCGGTGGAGGGGAGTGGATCTGAACGGGCTCTTAATACTTCGAGATGCATGATGGATATTAGTTTTGGGATAGAGTATTAGTTACAGACGCAGTCGGATAACGGTCCACATATCATGGATGTAATGCCTATATGAGCTTGTACCACAAATGATCATAGTACCATGCCTATCTAAAAGTCATTAAAGAAAAACGCTTGTTGGGATGCAATCCAATATGTATCTTCCTTGTTTTTGTGTGTCAATGCGGTTATTGCTACTGTATTGATCATATTTGTGCCATTGATTTTAATAATGTGTCAAGAATAACCTTTGGAATGTTGCAATTGCAAGTCTGCTAATTTCTGTGCAGAAACATAAAATTTTGCCTTCACTAATAGAATTAATTCTTTATACTGAACGTGTTCAATATCTGAAATTTTTAGACAATACTTTCATATAAGTTCCACTTCTTTAAGTAGAGTTAAGTAAGTATGCATATTAAGTACATTACATAGTGAAAGCTAGTTGTTGCTGCCCGGGGTGTGACGCTGCAAGGGCCAGCTATTGTTGTTGCTAAGTAGAGCAGGCCACCACTGTTGCAAGCCAGCCAGCCAGGACACACGACGCTGAAGGGTGGCCGCCGCTGCTGCAAGGCGGAAGAAAGCAGGAAAGCACAATGCTGCAAGGGCTGGCTGGCGCTGCTGCAGGTCTCATGTATCATACTAGCAAACAAGCCAAATCGTAATCTGTAGTAATTTAACAATGGAACAACAAGCGGAGTAAGCTGTTCCAAAGTCAACATTCAACAGTCTGCAGGCCCACAAGTGGGTGTTTTCTTGTGAGGGAACTGAACTGTAGTATTGTGAGTACTGATTTCCATTCTACCAAAGGGTGAATTCAATAAGATTACAAATACATTCCGGAGAAGAGCTTAGGAACTTAATCTCGTTGGCCTTGCCGGCGCAGTTCCACTTCTTTTGTCTTTAGAGCTGGGCATGGAAACTACTGCTGTGGTCTTTGGCCATGGCTGTGCCGTTAATCTCGGTGATGAAGGGGACAAACTTCTGCCACTGCCTTTTACGCCTTCTCGATGGTTCTGGATGACTCTAGATGCTTTTGGCGACAGAGAGTGTACATCGCTCGCTCCAGATGTCGCCACAGATCGGGATAACTCGCCGAATGATGCACGGCGAGGCAACCTAACTGAAGCTGATGCGCCCTGCTGCATATCAGGCTGAGAAACTGGCACTGCTCTGCTGAATTTGGGACCGGCGAGCGGCGATCTTCCCGGAGATGAAGGCGGCGTCACGCTGTGTCTTTGCCCTCGGGGCGAGGAAGAAGAGGCTATGTGTAACCCCGAGCTTGGACGAGATGTCTCCACCCCAGGGAGCAAAGTCGTAGTCCTAATCTTTCCCGGGGAAGAAGAAACAGCCGGTGTTGCCGAGATTGCCGGCGAGGACATGGATTTCTTCAGAGTGCTTGCTCGACGAGGGGCTTCTACGACCGGCGATTCTTGTTTTGGGCCTCTGCTACTCCTCGATTTTTCAGAGGAATGGACGACCGGTTTCTTGGCTTTCTCCATGGGATTACCGCTGCATTCGCCGTCTTCTTGACCTCGCTCTATGCCTAGAGGACTTGGTGCGAAAGATGGAGAGGCTTGCCGGGTCAAAACTATTTGTTTTACCTCTGGCCTTGTGGCAGTACTATGCTTCAAGTGTTCTTTGGAAAGGTTTGAAGAAATTCTTGTTGCTTGAGCTGCTGATCCTTGCTTGAGTCTGCTAGGAATCTCATGGTGTCTGTGAGGAGATGGACTTGTCTTTGCTTGAGATGTTCTGTTACTGGAGGAGCTAGAAGCTGCAACAAGTGCTCCCTTCTGCGAGCCCACTCTAACCAGCGTCTTTGATGCTGCAGGCTTCTTGTCATCTGGTCCGGTGTCTGACCTCCTCATTTTCTTCCTAATGATGGGGACTGCTGGGATTATGGCAGCTTGTTTTGGCCTAGTTTTACGCATAGGATGGGGTGTTAGGGCTCCATATCCTTCATCATTGCCGTGACTTGCTTCACTGACCCCATACGTAGCCCCCTGGCCACCTTCTTGCAATGGAATTAGTTCTTCATCACTTCTGTTTTCTTGGCAATCAGTTGTCATCTCTTCATTTATATCTCTTCTTGTGGGAACGATTGGTGCCATAGAACTGCTGCTTCCAGCTTCCAGTACATGGCCTGTTTCCCCTAATCTAGGATCTTTGGTTTCTCCAGTAACATCAACTCCATCTCTATGGATAAACTCGGCCTCGTCGTCGGTGCTAATGCTTCCCTTCTCATCTGAACCGTTACTTGAGCTATCTGTATCTGATGGCCCGGTTTCACCGTCCTCTCCTTTTTCTGCTGAACTGGTACTTGCGCTATCTGATGATCGAGTTTCACTGTCCTCTGTGTTACTGTTTGGCTCTTGACAGTGATCTTGCCGTGAAGCTTCACCGTGCGATTCACGGTCATCTTGGTCAAAATCTGAATCCTCGATCAATATCTCGTCAAAATCATAGAACTCTTCTGCGCCCCCAATGGAGGAAAGCTCACTCTCGTCATGGCTGTCATCTGCGTCAGACAGCTCCACCTCTGAGAAGAACACCTGGTCCATGGACTCGCAATGTTTCATTACGCAAACACTAATAAACTGTATCAGTTCAAGGAAGTAACAGGTTTGAGGAGAGAATGTAAACCTCAATCTTGAAGCCCTCCTGAAATTTCCCCTTGTTGCAGTTCCAAGGCAGATCAATGTCCTCCAGTGTGAAAACCGTCATGTTGGACTGCAGAAAGCAAGTGCTGAACATGACGCTGAACATGATCTCCTCATGGCCTTCATCACCGACATGGATGCACTCGATAACAACGTCACCATGTATCTGGCATCCAATGTCAGCCTTGATCACTGCGCTTTCCGCCTGTAATTAGCACAAACATCCAAGGTAGAAGAGCATTAGTACCAAATCATCATTCATGAGACCATCATTTGAGAGCATCCATGGAGCTGAAAGGTAAATCCATCATCACCTGCTTATAGTGCTTGAACTGTTGCTTGATCCTTGGTGTGCTAAACAGAATCTTGGTCGAAGAAGCATCGGTCGATGGCTCACGCGGCTCGCCGTGGACACGAACAACCGGCCTACATCCACCGCCGCCGTCGAAATCCGGGACAGCTCTGAGTATCAGGCAGTCGAGGACGAAGGGCTGCTGCTTCATGCCCATCACGGACCCCTTGTCCCTGAGCCTCGACACATACTGCAGGTACCTCAGATGAGACGGCCGCGGGTCGAGCGCCGAGAAAGCGCTGAGCAGCTCCACCGGCGCTCTCCCATACACCGCGTCCAGCGTCGTCCGCTCCGGCGCGGCCTCCTCGATGTACACCAGCAAGCTAGCCATGGCGAACGCGAGGGCAGGCCACGCCGCGCCGTCGCCGTCGCAGTGCATGAGCAGGATGTTGCGCTGGTGGCCGGAGACAAGCCAGTCCACGCACGAGCCGAGGAACGCGCGGATCCTCGGGAGGGGGAGCGACGGGCAGCCGCCGTACCGGGCCGGATAGTCGGTGACAACGGCAGCGGCGCCGTGCAGAAGGAGGGAGTGTACGGCGTCGGCTCCGGTCGGCGCGGCGGCGAAGTTGACGACCATGAGCGACGCGTGCGGGTTGCCGGCCTTGAGCTGGATGATGGTGCTGGTCAGGTAATCCCTGTGCGCGCCCTCGTCGAGGGCTCCGATCGACAAGCAGGAGTTGAACACTGCAAAATCAACTCCGGGTCAGTTTTTGTTCAACCAGCCGTACTCTCAAGGTCGATCCGATGATGCATGGTACGTACCGAAGACCCGCTCGGAGACGTGCGACAGTCCATCCATGGCCTTCCGAGCGAAGAGCTTCCGCAGGAGCGCCATGGCTGAATGCCCGAATCTGAATGTACCAGAGGAAAAGAGAGAGAGGGGAGAGATGAGTTGACATGGATCTGAAGAAGAAGGAAGGAAAGCTACGTGCGGGGATGGATGCTCGGAGCGCGGGGGCGACAACTTCTCACGAGCTGCGTCCGCTCCGCGTATCACGTGAACTGGTCGTCGAGTCGATTCCCTGGAGTGCGCTGCCGCAAACCTTGGGCCGGCTCACAAAGCGCATGTTTTCAAAACAAAAAGGATTTTCCCGTTGTTTTCTTTACCGGCTTGCTTTTCGGTTTTTTCCTTATCAGTACGTATTTTTGAAAAAAATGAAACAAAAAATGTTCACAATTTTTGAACATTACGCAAAATATAACAAATAAATGTTTTTAATGCAAAATGTAAAACCAATCATATTTCTAAAAATATTCACAAAATTTACAAAAAAGATAAATACTGAAACATTTCTATTGTTCTAAAAAAAATAGCTTTAATTATTTTTCCATATTTCTACCAAAGTATCCTTTTCCCAAAAATTCGAAATTTTCAAAAAATAATATTCACTTTCTTCATAAAGCTTTCTTAAATATTTTCACTTTAAAAAATAGTTACTTCTCGTATTTTTTTAGAAAACTAAAAGGAAAAACTGATTCTAAGATAAAACACGCTAGAGAAAACAAACTTCATTTTTTTTAGGCTTAACACACGCTTTATTCATTAACTCAAAATCTGAGGAATACAATTGATATTAGGATGATGTAAGAGCCATACATGGCGTCCTACCGAAAGACTAAGCGCATGTCTCGCGAGGCTATGTGCCTCGCCTCGATATTGGACGATCTCCCTTCGAAAATGAAGGAGCAGTCTTGGACCTCCGCAGCCATCATTCCTATCTCACGAATAATGTGCCCGTGTTTTCCACCATTAGCATCCTTGATGTTCGATACTACCTCCATGCAGTCTGATCCAACAATCATTCTTTCCAGGCCTAGGTCAGCAGCTAGGGCCAGGGCCTCGCGGCAAGCAAGGGATTCAAGCATCGTTGGGTCAACAACTCCTGGAAAGAAAACAAACTTCATTTAGAACAGGAAAAAGAAGAAAATACATTCGGAGTCACTACAATTCTGTGCCAGTGGACCGGCCCAGTCAGGGGGCACCCAAGTGCAAAACGTAAGAATTTCGACTCGGTAAGCGTCACATAGAAGTTCCCCGCACTAAGACATTTCGGGAATACACGATGAACATTTAAAAAGGCCATTAACATTTTTAAATACACATCAAACATATTTTTTACGGGATGATTATTTTAAAATGCACAACGAACCTTCTCTAAAATACAATGACTTTTTTTGTAAACATGATTAATACATTTAAATACATACGAGACAAAGTTTCAAAATACGATGGACATATTTTCGAAAAATGATGAAAATTTCAAATATATTGATTTTTTTTAGAAATAATGATCGACATTTTAGAAACACAACAAACATTTTATAAAACACTACATATGTTTGTAATAAATGATGAAAAATAACCAAAATAAAAAGGCTAAATAAAAATAAGCTAAAATTAAAAATTGTTCAACTCATATTACAAAAATATTTTATATTTAAATAATATTGATGTAATTAAAAATAAAATAAAAACAAGAAATACAAAGTAAAAATTATAAAAAAGAAAGATAAAACCATAAGTAAAAAATAAAAACCACCCTAACAACCAGATTAGTAAACCTTTCGAAGAAGTGCCCAAACCAAGCCTTCTTAGCTGAACTAGCCTGTATTTGTTCCGCTGATACTCTCGCCATGTTGGTAATAGGGCAATTTAATATTATACTGCGTTAAGAGGAAAAGTACAATGATAATTTTGATGATAGATGACCTTTTATTTTTATTGTATTATCGAGAATTTGAACTTAAGAGAAATTGTTCTCACAAGCCGCCAATATACTTGGGCCAATAATTTTCCCACACCCACATGTGAGAAGCTTGATAGAATTCTCACGGGTGCTGAGTAGGAGCAAAAATCACAGGTGCCGAGTCTATGAACACACGCCGCTCATGTTGGATTCAGGGACAGTGACTCATGTCGGAAATAAAAATGTCTTCTCTTTCGAACTTTCTTGATTTCAACAAAAGAGTGGTTGATTTTGTGGTATTGAATGGGCAAAACAAAATAAGCGACACACACATGTCGAAAGGTGGCAGAATAAGATCCGACGCTATCAAAAGTGTGTGTGCTCTCATTAACACTTTGGATGGTAAAGAAGAGAGCGCTCCCCTCTCTCATGCAGAATACACAATCAAAAGAGTGGGGGATAAGTCTCTTGCAAAACTTATGAGTGAGGAGGAAATAAAATGGCTTCAATGTGCCAAAGTGCGATATGTAAGTGAAGGGCACGATTGTTGTTGAGGACCAACTAAAAACATACATTATAATTTTTTATAAATTCCTTTTTAGCTCGTTAGTCTCTGAGTATATCCAACTGGATGAGGATATCAGAGGTGATATCCCTGAGTTGCAATAGTGGAGAGGGATATCCTAACTTCTCCATTCACACATAAAGAAGTACGGTGAAATCTCTTCGATGAAACACAAAAAAAGCCTTGGACCAGATGGGTTCCCGACTGATTTTTATCAAAAAAATTGACCAATCATAAAAGGAAATTTCATACCTATGCTTGCTAGCTTATACAGGGAATCTACCCATGTAAAAAAAATAAGTTTTTGTTATTATCACTCTCCTCCCTAGAAAGTAAGAGGCTATCAAAATTCAGCAGTTTCGCTAACTTATTTACTCAATGTGAGTTTCAAAATATTCATCAAAGTTGCAATAAATTAGGTTACTGTGATCGCTCACAAAGTGGTGAGACCAACACCCGCAAAAAAATAGTGGTGAGACCAACACAGTCGGAATTTATGTTAGGACCACATATCTTAGAGAAGCTTGTTGGCCTACAGGAAATAATTTATTAGTTGCACTAGAAGAAACTTGGTGGGGTTATCTTCAAGATGGATTTTGAATTTTTTTTATGACAATGTCAAGTGACTATTTTTGCAACAAGTAATGTGTATGAAAGGCTTCTCGCACAAATGGTGTCAATGGGTTTACTCGTTTGTTAGTGGAGTTACCATAGGAGTCAAGGAGACTTCACCAAATAAGTGGAGTGGTTCTTGTGCTTCTCAAACTCGAGGGGGCATGCAGTTTGTATCGAACATCTACATAAGGGTACAATGCATACAAAGACCCCTCGAGTGATACTCCAACGAGAACAAAGAGAGACGAGATTCCGACAGAAACGAAGAGTGACAAGACACCATTTACACAGGTTTAGGCCCCGATGAGGGTAACAGCCCTCCTTTATTTCCTTGAGTATATCTTCTTATAATATCACATATATTAAGAGTTAAAAGCTTATATCAGCTAAACTTCTCACTTGATATGTTGCTCAAGAGTGGTTTGGTCTTTGCCACATCCTCTAATCTTTATATATGTTTCATGTGTTGGCGTCCAAGTTGAGATCGATCTGATCTAGTCTCCAAGATCCTACAAGTAAGGAAATAGATACCCTAGTCAGGTTGTCGCTCGTATTCCTCACGTGTCTTCCTTATTAGCACCCGAATACAAGGACCACGTTGCCTAGGGTAGAGCCTTCTAGAAGAATCTTTTCTCGCATACAGATATGTTTTGACGTCTGATACATACATTTTGCATCACAATTTTGGACAGCTCAAAAGAGAAACCAAGCTTTTAATACAAGCACATTACACGTGTTTATCCATCCTCAAGTAATCAAAATAAGTAAGAGCACCTCTACCAGATGTCTCATATGTGTCCGATTGCAATAATAACCGTCAATATGACATTTTTTGCCACAAAAATTACTCTAATAGATGCTCCATATGGATAGCCATCCAAAAAATTATAGGAGAGCGCTCCATATTTGCTCCTCGAGCATGCATATTTTGGCGACTAGGCGGGGCTGATATGAAGCTCGCTGCAAACCCAACCGCTAGTGCGGGAGAGAAATTAACTCTCTCTCTCTCTCCCTCTCTCTCCTCTTCACCCTGTACCATTGTTGCAGCCATGTTTCCAACCAGAAAATGCACCCTTTAATGGGCGCCCACTGCCTTCTCAACTCGCCATCAATGGTTGGTCGCGCCCGTTTGTGCCACTATTTCCCCCTGCCCACACCCTTTCCCGTTGTCTGCCGCTCACAGCTAAAAAGGCCAGCGTGTTCCCCTCCAGTCCTCCATTCCCCTCTCCTACAACTCCATCTACTTCTCTGTTCCTCTCTCCAGCAAGGC
>CBMN010771822.1:0-12374 GCA_000582825.1 Hordeum pubiflorum | reverse complement strand
TATGATAATAACCACTTTATTATTACCTCTATGGCATATTTCCAACACTCCGCCCATGACCAATGGATTCGTCGCCCCCACACACCCCGAATCCCCCTCCTCTAGTCCTTACCCAAGTGCACCGTTGGAGCCTTGTGGTAGACATTTCTAGCCTTGTCGGAACGGCGCATCGGTCGTGTGTGGCATCTCCCAATCAGAGTGGTGACGTATGTGGTCATGCCCATCAGAGGGGCGCCGCGTGTGGCTTCATTGGAGCAGACATGTGCATAGCATTTACCACATCCTACACCCCTGCCAATCTCTCATACGCCATATATTTCTTGGAGGGTTAGTGGCGATGTGACCTATACCCTCCAATTTATGGTTATTGCGAGATCTGGTGCTCTTGATTAGCTCCGTCACGGCGCACATGATGGAGACATCAAGCCCAGGTGCTCCTCCCCATATTTGGTTCCCATCGTGGCATCCCTCGCGTCGACGTGCTCCAGGTGACCTCAGGTTTAGCCTTTGTGTGAAGGTGGCCACTCCTTATTGGTGGTAATGTATGTCCGTTCTCCTCAATCAACTTTTTTTCTATTTAGGAACATATTGATATGTGAACAATAAGGGAGAATAAAACTGACACCTTCTCTGGCAACACAATGAATATCATAAATGCATACCAAGTGCTAGTGGAAAACTTATTTTCTATGGCTAAGAGGTGCCAATCATGCATGATATTGGTAGTTACTATTTGTTTTCTATCCTGGAATAGTCCCACGTCTCCACACTAATCTGTACATGTATATATGTTTGGTGCATTAGCTTGTATTTGTCAAAAAATTCTTTGTGTGCAAAGATAGAATTAGGTTGATCTATTCGGTCTGATATTTTGGCTATCTTTTATTGTTATTTTCACACATGTTCATAATGTAATGTAATGCAATAACTTTGTGTGTGGTCATTTTCCAACATCATTCTCCCTGTGAATTCAATGTTACTAAGGCATGTCAATGAACATGGTGTTGCATCTTGGCACCCAAAATTCATGATTGATCGACCTTATTGTTAGTTTAGAAACCCAATAGCATGCATGCTACATGTGGATAGTAAATTTTTTTGTACCTATAGCATTTATTTCTAATCATTGCAAAGTGATGTTGGGTATCTTACATCTATTTCATTTTGTGTTCGCGTTGGGTCATTGGAAACTCATAATTTCCCCAGGCAAATTACACCATGATGAAAATATATAAATAGATATTTCCACTAACTTTATTAGTTTGAAGGTTTATCTTTACAACTTCTTAGGAAATGAGCCAAGGGCGATGGCTAGGTTCGGATGTAGAAGATGACCTGCTGGCCAAGGTGATTGGCATCGATGACGATCAAGACATGTTCATCAAGGTAGCTTTTCCGCCTGTTTGCACGTTCTAATAATACATGTCCATAAGCATGTCATAATCTTTGATATGACGTGTTGTGTATATTTCTTTGAGAATTCGTATCACAATGACTTGCTTTTTTACCCCGATCATGGTGGCTTGTTGGCCATGTTTTGAACCTTGATGGTTAGATAGTTTAGTTGCACAATGGAGTTTGTGATCTTTTAATGGTTAGATAAGTTGTTATATATGATATTATTTTGAAGTTTTCATCTTCCATAGACACTATTTTGGTGAGTTTAATATTATATACTACTTTTACTCCATTAAAAGCACACTATGTTTCTATCTTAAGCTCTTCTTTTGTGCTATATTTCTTTTGCGTCTAATTGCTTTGTTATACACACATCTGATTTATTTATTTTACATGCAAAAATTCCTTGTGTATATATGCCATGCTATACTAATCAACATTATACTTCTCCTTTTTCCCTGTCACCAACCATGTTTAACAGTTGCATCTATTGTTTTGTAATTATCCATTTTAAGAGTTTGTTACAATTGTATATAAATCTCCAAAATTTCGATATATGCATATGTTTCAATTGTCAGGGTGTACTTGGTAATATTGATGTGAAGGCTTGCTCCTCTTTTATTTTCATCCTAATCCATAACTCGGTCATATGGTGTATTCTACACCGGTGCATGTCTACTTTTTTGTGAAGCAAATACAAATGCAGATGCTCACACACACGCGCGCGTGCGCGCCTATGAACGCATGAACACACACTCTACCCCTATGAGCACATCCGAGAGACTAAGTCGGTGTGTCTTGTGATTGATGAAGTCACCACAGGCGACTCACTATCGACAGAAACATAACCCCTGCAAAAAAATATTTTTCCTTTATGAGACATGCATGAGTCAAACTTGGGATTTGATTCCTGGTGGATTGGGGGTACAACCACCCTTGTAACCATCCAACCAAGGTTGTCAGGATCACGATTTTGTTATACGATTCTATGACTTTATGATCCAAACAACCCCCTTGATTCCACGATTTTAGTTTATAGAATCTACGTTTCTATGATCTTGGTAGTGAAGATTCTACGATTTGCGATCCTACCATCGGAGTTCCGATCCGATTCAAAATCGCGATTCTGACAACCTTCCAAGCACAGATGGGTTCTCTCGGTACGTGTGTACTTTATGCATGCTAAGTCTTGTTCTATGTTTACAGGTTGGCTTTTACTCCAAGTAGAAATCAAATATTTACTAATGTTCTTGTCTGTACATAGGACATGTTTGTTTGGCAATAGTTTTTCTATTATCTGATTAGACCACAACTTGATACCCGGCCCATAAATTTGTTTGATTGGATTCTTCCATAAAAATATAACATCTAAAACAAGTTTGACCACAAGTCACAACCCATTATGTCGGCCCATTGTATTTTGATAGCGATACCACATTGGTCCACTTGCCCATAGCCTTGAGCTTGTTGCTTCCTCGATGGTCGCCCTAGATTCACATTACAATAGCATGAATGAAGGTGAGAACCTCTATTATCTCCCTTGCGACTAGGGCTCCACGTGACCCACACATGTCGTATGCCAATCCCTTCTTTAAATCTCTACACCGCCACCATTGTCCTCGCATTCCTTTCTCCAAGCCGCAAAGAAACACAAATGTATTATGGTTGAACGAAGCTAGGTTGGCAGATATAATATGTGTTATTGTGTCCTTCGATTTGCTTTGTGAATTTACTGATTTCAATTTCTATAGTGGCTTCACCATTTCAGTTCGAGGTTATATGTCCAGTATGTTTTCATTCAGCCTACTCCACAATCTATCACAAACCCTACGATGTAACTGACACCGTCCATTTAGAGTTGAACCAAACATGTTTATGATTTTTCTTAGTCCGTCAGAGTGTTAGTGTGACCACATTATGATTATTTCCGCACTGCTATTCTCCTACTAAACACCCGCTTAGTGGTATTCCTAAATTTTGTTCTAATAAGCCTAATAAATACACGTCTTGGTGGTACTTAGTGGTATTCCTTTGTTCTAAGTTTCATTAGAACAATGTATTTGTGGTGTAAGTTGATGAGTTGTATATGTAATGGTGTCCTCTAGTTATCTATGTTGTGATTGTCATCCTCCCAACTAGTTTTGCGCTCCGATCCTTTCTTGTCTTTTTACTTCAAAATGTAGTGTTGGGACCACTACTTAACATAACCAACCACGACTGGTCTGTCGGTGAAGTAAGCACTGACGTCATATGTAAATACCCGTCGACAATGTGTAAACAATTGGTTTATACCAGCTCATCATACATTGTTGGAAGGCACATAAGGAAAAACATCACTCGTGCCAGCCCGTCAATGGCGTATAATGGTTGGTTCATATCAACTCGTCATGTCCGATAACTTTGTGACATTTACTGCAGTAAATAACAGCCATGTCCGATACAAGGATAGGAGTATTTTGGAATAAAAAATGACGATGGTTCAGCATACGGGATGTTTCTCCTGCCGAAAATCGGCAGAGCTACATATACGGGGAAAACCCTCGCCGTTTGACTGACCTATGGGCCAGTCGGATCAGCTAGCCCACCACTCAGCGAGTGTGGCTTGGAAATCGGTAAGTAGGGACACGTTTCCCCCGCGCGCCTCGCCCGCACACCCTTCCTCTTAAAACGTGGCCCGACCCTCCCGCTCCGCGCACACGCTTCAGTTTCTCGTCGCCATCTCCCTCTCTCTTTTCCTCTCGAGTCGTGCCTCAGAAAACCCTCTCCCATGGCGTCGAGGGGGGGCGGGTCCGGTGGCGGACGAGGCGGGCGAGGCGACGGCGCAGGGCGTCGCCCCGGTGGACGGGGAGACGGCCGAGGGCGCGGATCCGGCGGCCGTGGCGAGGCTGGAGGAGGAGGTTATGGTCGCGGCGATGGCGGAGGCCGCGGCCCTGCTGCTCCAACTCCAGCAGCGGCCGGGTACCAACAGCAAGCGCTAGGCCGCGGGCCCGGCGGGCCGGCTGGCTTCCGCCCCGTCGCGCTGCGCCCGGCCGCGCCTGCGTTTCCCGCGGCGGCCTCTTCGAGTTCTTCGCGCGCCCCTCCGTCTTCGACTACGATGGCGCCTGCCGACGCTCTCGCGAGGGACGTGGGCAGGCTGGCCGTGGAGGCGCCCGCCGCTCCTCGTCCCTCCGCACCCGCCGCGGTGGGAGCCCCGGCTCTTCGTCCCCCTGCTCAGCCCGCGGCGGGGGGTGGATCTCAACCGGTTTCCCAGGCGCCACCGGCAGCCGCGCCGGTGTCGAGCAAGTCGATTGCCCCACCGGGTCGTCCGGGTTTCGGTACGGCTGGGCGGAAGATGATCGTGCGAGCGAACCACTTCCTCGTCGACTTCGCGGACAAGGACATCTGCCACTACGATGTGAGCCACCCCTCTTCGTCAAGAAGTTCTTCCTCTACCATAGATTGCGTGCTGGCTAATGGTTCGGTTAGATTTGTTTCGATGCGATCTGGTCCTGGTTGCGACATTCGCAAGTGGTTATGCGCGAGCCCCGGATTTTTTTTATCTAGCGTCTTTTCGGTTTGGAAGGATCTCGTATCTTCTGCTTGGTGTTGTTTCCATAGATGAGTTTCGTTGCTGATATCACTACGTGGTCAAATTTATTTTGCATCAACGACGCGCAGGTCTAGTGCGAATGTGTGGTTTGACTGGTTTCCCGATATGTTCAGCAGGAGATTTTTTTTTCCTCGTCTTCAATAGTTCATACATATATACTTGCATCTTTTTCTTGAATTTTGTCTTTAAACACACATTTGCTTTGTGCTGTTATCCGTTTGTACTTTGTGGCCGCGTAACATCTTTTCTCCCAGTCTACGTACATGACTGAACATCTTTTTGAAGGCCGGCAAGATGCTAGTTAGGTCTTGGCATACTAGCTTTGCAACAGTGCGATATACACATTTCCTCGCAGCTTCCGATTAGTTTCCGGAGGCCCTTTTCTTCAACCCAGTTTCTGTTGTAACCAAGCGCGGGGCCTTGTGCATATCTTTTTTTCTTTGAGGGTTTTCACTTTTTACACGCTGTAGTTGGGAGGAGCTGCCGTTTCTAGCTAGCGAAAGTTCTGCAGCACATGTGGTGTGCTTGCTCCATTCTGTTTGGAGGGTCACTCACATCGCGCAGTTGCTGTCACCACAGCTGGTTTCTTTCTCAAAAACTGAGGTGTGGACGAGATAACGCGCTTGTCTGTCCTTGCTGATTTAGGCAAAAGGCCTCGCCACCCTACCTCGGTGGTTCATAGGCATAATAGCTGCAGACTTTGCCTTCTGCCGTGTGGGGTCTGGTCTTGATTGTTCCCTTTGTTTTGTTTTGACCGAGACTAACTAATGTTATGATCTATAACATTGTAGAATGCTATTACAAGCTTCTCTTTCACATGATGCTAAATAATTAACCTGCCTATTTTCATTCAATCGGATGATCTCATTGTCAGGTTGCAATTACTCCTGAGCCCAAGACGAGACGGATCAACAGGGTTCTGATGACGGATCTGACAAGCAAGCACCGCGCGTCATCTCTCGGTGGCCGACTGGTCGCATACGATGGCAGCAAGAGCCTGTACACTGCAGGCGAGTTGCCATTCCAGGTGATGGATTTCTCCATCAAGCTGGGGAAAGAACCAAGAGAAACGTAAGCATGTCTTAACTTTCCTGTCTCGGTGTGCGTTCTAGGCCTACTTCTACTTGTATGTGAAGTGCAGCTGCTAATTCACACTTTTCTGTCGTGCCGTTTTTTTATCTTCTGCATTTGAAAAAAAAAGTGAGTATAAGGTCACGATTCGATTCGCCGCGCGGGCAAACTTGTACCACCTGCAGCAGTTTCTCAGTGGGAGGCAAAGGGATTCTCCGCAGGACACAATACAAGCGCTCGACGTTGTGCTGAGAGAGTCACCTTCTCTGAAGTATGATATCATTGTTTACCTCTCTTCTCTGTTATGTTTTTACTGCTGACTTTGTTTAATGTGATCACCATATGTATTATGGCTCTCATTGTTCTGCAGCTATGTCACCGTTTCTCGATCCTTCTACTCCACAATATTTGGCCAACGTGACATCGGTGATGGGCTGGAGTGTTGGAGAGGATATTACCAAAGCTTGCGCCCCACTCAGATGGGCCTCTCACTGAATATAGGTGCATATTAGTTCAAAACCTTATCTTAATTCATGGATGTGAAATCACGTAGGGTACTTTTGATATAGGTGCAGTTGTACTTTTGAATATAGGTGCAGTTGTACTTTTGAATATAGGTGCAGTTGTACTTTTGATATAGCATGAGGTCTTGCCCTAGTGGATATCACATTTGTTGTGTTTAGTTCTACATAACTCCACTGCCCATTATATCAACATTAGTGGATATCACATTTTTTTGACATAATGGGTAAACCTACCACTACCCATTATGTCACTTGTTTCCCTGGGTTATCCAAATTTGCAAAGGCTAAGGGGAGTGATTTAAACACAAGTTGAACTACTGAACGGAAGCATGTATAACTTGTGGTGAAGTTCAGTGAGAGAAAACTTCCAGCGCAGGATTTCAGGTTAAGAAAAAGTGTATTCCTGTGTGTCTGAAGTAACTGAACAAATGTGATTCTACAGTGTAGTTTTTATGTGAACACGGATGCATTTAAGAAGTTCTTTTTCACAGAGTTATCACTTTTCTGAACCCTTGTTGTACTTGTTGTGCAGACATATCGTCGACGCCATTTTACAAGCCTATATCGGTGATACAATTTGTTCAGGAGTGTCTGAATCTGAGGAATGTCAACCCCAATCGGCCTCTTTCTGACAGGGACCGACTGAAGGTACTGCATTTATCAACCGAGAGTGTATCATACACAAATGTTTATCTCAACTAGCTGAATGGTTTCGTTCTTCCAGGTTAAAAAAGCATTGCGCGGGGTTCGTGTTGAAACCACTCATCAAGAGGGCAAAAGGAGCGCCTACAAGATAACTGGGATTACTTCTGTCCCGCTGATTCAGCTCAAGTACATTGTTCCTCCTCTTCTTCCATCTCCTGTCCTACCCTTTTTCCCTTCCTAGTCCCAAATGATTTACTGGTGTTTGTTGTTTTAGCTTTCCTCTGGATGAAGGCAACCAAATGACTGTTGTCCAATACTTTTGGGACCGATACAAGTATAGATTGAGGTTCACTTCTTGGCCTTGTCTGCAGTCCGGAAATGATTCTCGCCCTATATATTTGCCAATGGAGGTAATTTTTTCTTTTTTTGTGCATAACACTTGATGTGGAAGTCTGCTAATGATATATAATATGATCGTAGGTATGCACAATTATTGAAGGGCAGAGGTTCGCCAGGAAGCTGAACGAGAAACAAGTGACTGGCATACTGAGAGCTACGTGCGAACGTCCCGAGGATAGGGAGAAGAGCATACTTAAGGTATTTGTCCAGACAATAGGTTGTAACATAACCAGAATATTATGAATTGAAATTACTTGGAAGTGCTTACATCATTTTCTTTCCATGTGATCATGTTCGTTATATTTGCCTCATGAGCATTTTTTTAATGAATATTAAGATACTTATCTATGTATTGTATAGATGGTGCAACACAACAACTATTCAGCTGATAAGCTGGCACAGGAGTTTGGAATTGATGTTACGGATAAAATGGTCAATGTGCAGGCTCGCGTGCTACCTCCCCCAATGGTGTCTATTCTATTGATTTCTCATTTTGATATTTTACCCCCTGTTTTTGTTAGTTAATTTCAACTGTTTATGCTGTTTTAGCTCAAATATCATGATTCTGGAAAGGATAAAGCTTGCGCACCAAGTGTTGGCCAGTGGAACATGATTGGCAAGGTGATTCATTTCTTACTTGGAACCAAAAGATTCCGTCAGAGGCTCATTTTTAATAATGCCACAAGACTATAACAATCTTGTCACAACTGTGAACTGTGCTCGTAGTCATTTTTTAGTATAACATGGACGCACAAACAGAAAATTCTTGGATTGTGGAATTTTTTTCAGTCTATAAATTTAAATAAAAACTTGGTTGGAAGTGTGAGCTACACAATTTGGGGCTTATTCCTTCTATATCCATGAAAGTTAACTAGTTCTCCCTAGGTAATCTAGTTTATGTTTTTTTAAACATGTGCCTCTTTCTGATGTATGCTTTCTGTTCGTATTTTAGAAAATGATTAATGGAGGGAATGTTCAGAGCTGGACTTGCTTGAACTTTTCACGTTTGCACATTGATGGAGTGCGTATGTTTTGTGGCGACTTAGTCCAAATGTGCAACGCCATTGGCATGGTATGTTAGCGCATATTTCTATATACAAGTCGTCCATACCATCATTCATGCCACACTCAATTTATTTTCGATCTTTAGGTTTTCAATCCTAGGCCAGTGACAGAAATTCTCTCAGCGCCTGCTAATAACTTAGAAGGTGCTTTGAAGGATGTTCACCAGAGGGCCCCTAGCCTCCAGTTGCTTATTGTGATTCTCCCGGATGTTACTGGCCATTACGGTATATGCAAATTTTTTTGTGAAACAATATTATGCTATGCACATTTGTTTTTATACCATGCGCATTTCCTTTTTATACCTAGTTTATGGTATGCACATTTCCTTTTATACCTTATGGCATGCACATTTCCTTTTTGTACCTAGGTTATGTCATGCACATCTTTAGTGTTGCCCTATATCTCTTTCTGTTACATTGTCTCATGGTACCCATATATTTGTGCAACTCTTCAGGGAAAGTTAAGAAGGTGTGCGAGACTGACCTTGGTATAGTATCTCAATGTCTCAAGCCGGACAAGGTCGACAGAGCAAACAAGCAGTATTTTGAAAATGTTGCACTTAAAGTCAATGTCAAGGTGGGTTCATTGTCAGACACATTTTTCTGTTGTGCTTAGGTGTTCATTGGAGAGTTATATATATTGTGTTTTCTTAATTAGGTCGGAGGGAGAAATACAGCTCTTCAGCAAGCTCTTGCACTTCAAATACCGTTAGTCAGCGATAAACCGACGATCTTTTTTGGTGCTGATGTAACACATCCAGCGGCAGGGGATGATTCCTCACCGTCGATTGCAGCCGTGAGTTTCGTTCATCCTCTGACAGCAATTGTTCACTTGATAATTTGGTTTATAGTGTGTATGAACTTAAATGAGCTTCCATTGTATTATCTGGATATCAGCGTGTTGATGCAGTTGGCATGATTTGTGATGTGCCTGCAGGTGGTGGCCTCCATGGACTGGCCTGAAATCACAAAGTACAAAGCTGTGGTTTCTGCCCAACCACCCAGGCAGGAGATTATTCAAGATCTCTATTGCCAAGGTACAGACCCTGAGAAGGGCACCCGTGTACACGGTGGAATGATGAGGTAAGTCTTTTGTGTTCATTCAGAGTAGTGGATGGCATGGTGGCTTTTAAAACCGTAACATTTTCTGCAGGGAATTACTAGTGTCATTCTATCAGAAGACCAATAATAAACCCAGCAGGATAATATTCTACAGGTATGTGCCTCCAAGTAGTATGTTATCGTTCATCGTTAGTGGCGCCTTTGTTGAACCGCTTTTGTTTTCTATGTAGGGACGGTGTTAGTGAAGGGCAGTTCGCCCAAGTTCTGATGTATGAAATGGATGCCATCAGGAAGGTGATGCCTTCAATTCACCATGTTCTTTGCCTGACCAATTCTGCTCTAATCCTATTTTGTTGTACTAACAGTGTTCCTTTCTTTCTGGCCAAAGGCTTGTAAATCTTTGCAGGAGGATTATCAGCCCCAAGTGACATTTGTTGTTGTCCAGAAAAGGCATCACACAAGGCTCTTCCCTGAGGTGCACCGAAAAGAGACCGACAAAAGTGGAAACATCCTTCCTGGTAAGTGTGCCTCACACACACTCGCGCGTGCAGTATACATACATGACACGTGCTAGTTAAATAGCATCTGCATTTGTCATTGTGTTTGATCATCCCCATTCTCTGGATGATGCTTGCAGGAACCGTGGTTGACACCAACATATGCCATCCCACCGAGTTTGATTTCTACCTGTGTAGCCATGCCGGGATTCAGGTATGGTGACACCCATTTCACTGCCGGTTGGGACATGCTCTTTGTGTTGCATTGACTGATTGTTAGCATTTTGCATGTTTTTTTCAGGGCACAAGCAGGCCAACTCACTACCATGTCCTCTTCGACGAAAACGGTTTCACTGCCGATGGGCTGCAGCAGCTCACCAACAACCTGTGCTACACGTAAGCTCGGTCCATCTCCTCCTCTTTCACTTTTTTCCGATTCAGGTTCATCTATCATCTTGTGGCTCCTATTTTGCTAGCTAGACTAACTCTGGTGTGGTATCTTTGCCTGTAAATGCAGATACGCTCGATGCACTCGCTCTGTCTCTGTTGGTGAGTTTCTTCTCCAAGTTCGTCTCACATTTTTCTTGTAAAAAAGAGCACAGCGGTATGTAAATCTTCTGTGGTGCTAATGCTTGATTCCTTTCTTCGCAGTTCCTCCTGCCTACTACGCTCACCTGGCCGCGTTCCGCGCACGGTATTACGACGAGCCGTCGGAGGGCTCGGACAGCGCCTCGATCGTCAGCGGTGGCACCCGGGAGTCAGCCGCCACGGGCGCACGAGCTGCTGGTCCTCCTGCGGCATTCCGCCGCCTCCCCGGGATCAGGGATAACGTCAAGGACGTGATGTTCTTTTGCTGAATTGGCCCATAGCTGGCAAGTTCATGGGAGTCAATGTGTTTTGTTGGCTTGCTACTTAATTAGGTGGTACAATTGCTGCGAACTTGTGATGTTGGATCATGAATGTACTTTGGTATGGTGTTGGTAAACATGGGAGATGTGATGCCGTCGTGATTTTGCATCTGTTAGATTTTTTGTGGATAACAAGCGGAATCAAGCGGGCTTTCAATATGGTGAAAAAAAAATGGCTTCCACATAGAGCAAAACTATGATTAAATGTATCCTCCACAAAAAAGATAAATGGTTCGAACATATTTTTGGAGAATGCAGCCATTTTGTGCAGGCCACACTTAATCATATCTTGGCAATGATGTTTTGTAAATAGATGCGGAATTATGCATTTTAGATATACTCAAATCATCTGATATTTTTAGATTCGCAAATTATGGAACAGAGGAAGTATTTATTTTAGATTCACAAATATCTCCCCCGCAAGAAACCACAAATATCTAGACTTAAATTGCAAAAATCAAAATATTTATAACAACTTTTAGTTAACATCCTAAACCCTCAAAAGTGTAAAAAGTACTTCCTCGTACAAGCTCTGTCGGTTGGGACATGCCTGCCTTGTTTGTTGGGATTAATTAACGAATGTTAATTAAAGGATAATCCTTGCTTGTACTAACCGCAGGCAGTTACATCTGCCGCTGCCGCGTCGGTTCCTGCCGAATAGACATCTCCCTGAACAGACTCCTTTTTAGTGGTGTCTTTTCCCTTTGGATAAATAGCAGATCTCATCTAATAAAGAACACAGTTCGATCATTTGTTTCTTTTCAACTTGCAACACGTTAATCAGCACGCTCTCTGGTGGAGCGATTTCACGGCGAGAGCAGGCCTCACCCGACAGAGCGGTTGCGGCCGCGCATGTTGCTTGCCAGCGCGTGTTCCGGCGGCCTCGATCCTTCTCTGGCGTGGCGAGGGCCTCGATCCCGGAACGCCTACACGCCCAACGCACGCCATGCGCCTTCCCGGTGACGTACGTGGCTCCCAGGGCAGAGCACGCAGCGGCCTTCGGCGGTTCGGCCTGACGGTGCTCATCTCGGCGCGTCGTGGCCATTGGCCTTGGCGTTGTCCTTGGCCATGCGACGATCAATTTTCTCTCGTAAAATATTAATTCATCATGCTGAATTACCTTGCAATTTGATACAAGATCATCTCATTTAATTTGAGGTCTATACAATTCAAGTTTTTCACTTGAGCATCAAGTTTGCAACATCATTACTATTCAT
>CBMN010771775.1:0-13802 GCA_000582825.1 Hordeum pubiflorum | reverse complement strand
AAGGGGATCGGCGCCAAAGGCGTCGACTTTGGGGGGCCGCCGCGCCGGCCAGGGGTTTCCCCCGGAACCTCAACCAAACGCTAGATCCGGCCAGCAAGCACCAGGAGAAGGAGGCTGCAGCCACCTGGAACCGGCGCCGGCGCGGACGGGAACGGATCGGGTCGGATCGAAGCTTCACCACGGAGGCCCGACGGACTGCGAGGCGCCGCCGCTGCACCGTCGTCCGCGACCACCATGCTGCCCGCACAGCCATGGAGGACGCCCACCAGTACCCGCCGACGCCGCGTGCCACTGGCCGGGGCCACCGCCCCGGGAGCCGAAGCCCTCCATCCAGAGAGGAGGCGCCACATCCCCGTCACCACCTTCATCGGGGCCACGTGCCAGCACCGCGGCGCCCTCTGGCAGCGGCGGAGGGGAGGGGGATATGGGGGAAAGCGCAGCGGCGGCGCTAGGGTTGCCCCCGCCACAGAGGGGGCGACGCAGGGGAGGGGGAGGGGGCTTATTTTCGCAATTCCTCCTCTTATCTGTAGCCCGAGTTCCTAGCCATTTCCCCACCCAAATTCGGGGGCGCAAATCACAAAAGGGGGGCGCCACCGCAAACCTAAGCGCTGCGTAACCGCTCGCCGCGGAGCCGCCGACGAAGCCATCGGAAGGCACGGAGCAGAAAACAACCGGAGCAACAACGTCGGCCAGAAATGAGGGGAAGGAGGAGAAATTACCAGGATCCAGAGGATATCCGTACCTGCTTGGGTTGTTGCTGGCCACCGCCGATCCCGAAGACGTCGTCGTCGTCACGGTGGTGGGCTAGCCCCGGTCGCGCGGCCGCCCTCCCAGATTGAGGCATCGTCACCCTCCCAGCCACCCGAGCACATGCTACTGCGGGGATGACTACTTCGTGCTGCAGGAACGTTGTCCTGAAACAACGGGTATGTTTCAGGAAATGGCTGCGGCTCGATCGCGGCTCCAATGGGCGCGGACATGATCTCGACCGTTAGATCAACGCAAGATCAACGGACAAGGAGCCGGCGGGACGGTCGCACGGATCGGCCGGTAGGAGGTAAGAGTTTTTCAGAAAACAATCATTCCTTTAATATTAGGTAAAGATAAAGATTTTTAAGCATATTTTTTATTTCCTTATCTATATTGTGCTTTCAGTGCATAAATAGATCAGTAAAAGTTTGTTTGACGAAGAATCGAATGAAACTAATATGGTGTTCCAGATATCGACGTGGGTGCACGAGTGTGCACGTGCGCTCGTCCATCCATCAACGTGCATGCATGCAAAAGCTTAGCTAGCTAGCTGTTCTGGAAAGATCTCTTCCGGGCTCAAGACACCTAAGGATCGACATGGCGCTGCTCCTACCTACACGTACGTACATAGGTGTGGTTGAGATATTGATAACAATATAACCAGCTAAAAGGGCCAATCATAGATGTACACCACTAGTTTATTAGCGTGTTTGCAACTCAAGAGCCAATAATATATAGGGAATTCAGGACGTTGCCTTGTCACCGTCCTCTTTTGAGTTCCACTAACATACTCATCACACACCTCATGGAAACGCTGTTTTCATTTCTTCTCTTTTGCTGGACCATCCAAGGTTTGATCATGCGATGATTGCATCTGCTTTTTCCCCCGAAAAGGGGATAAAGATTGACGCCTATCTGGTTACCAATCAGGGGTCAGTTTTTTTGTTGTTGTATCGATCGATAAAAGAAAACAAACCTGATGGCGAGAGTATGTTTAATCACAATATTTCAGTTGGCCATGGTCGGACTAATTAATCCTTTACACCATTGGATTGAGATTGGATGGCAAGGATCACACTTGCAACCCGAACCTACTCAGACACACCAAAGTCACCTTTGACACCGCCTTTTCATCCCCTTAGAACGGTTACAATCTCCCCCACCGTCCAGTGGGAAATATCAGGTGCTCCCATCCTTGTGGTGTTTCCCATGCTTCAATTCAAATAAATCAATTTTAAAATTCTGGAGAAAAGCATGAATGTTAACAAGGAATGTGACTACAACTCGTAAAATGTTTAGGTCCAAACTCCAAATGTACATTGAAAAATAAAAAAGTGAGATCTAGCATGAATAGTATCAAAAAAAGACACAACAGCATGGACACTATTCACATCTTAATTTGTCATTTTTGTTTCTCAATGTGCATTTCAAATATAGAGTTGAAATTTCTAGGTGTTGTAGTCACATTCTTTATGAACAATCACATTTATTTTCAGAATTTTTTAAACATTTAAAATTGGTTTTTAAAAAATGGAGCATACGGAGCAACCCAAGGATGGGAGCACCTGATATTTCCCCACCGTCGAGCGACCATCTGATCAGAAATGTTGTTTCATCTAAAGACAAGCCTGAGGCTCCTACACTCACCCCTAACTTGTCGCATTACCTCAACTTCCGTCTCACCCTTGCCACCACTGCCACGCTGGCGTAGTCATATACTCTAATCCACGTTGTGTCTCGGTGTTCTCGGCCCCGCTCCAACCTTGAAGTTTGTCTCCACCTGGCACTACCACCCTGTATCATCGTTGGCCGTGGCCGATGGCTAGGAACTCATCTCGCCTCTACCCGGTACTACAGCTCTATATTGTCACTGTGTTCAGCATAGGATCGCTGAACCATGAAGGCAAGCAAATTGACTCAAAGAACAATTCTTGTCGAATTGAGAAACAACTATCACATTGTTGTGTCCTTAAGTCAATTTTGATGTTCTATGATGTCCGAGAGTCCATGCTCACTCTACCGCCAGTGGGACCTCTTCAGCCGCCTACTTCTTGTCCTCCTCCATCTCGGCTGTCAAGCACTTCAACATCTTGAGAAGGACGAGGCGCACCATGCAAGTAGTTGTCCCTCGTGGTCAATGTTTTTGTCTCCTCCGAAGTTGTCGCGAGCTCAACTCTCGTCTCTTCAAGCTTGGATTTCTTATCGGCCGCCGCCATCAATAGGGTAGATCTCTCCGCCTTTTTGTCCATTTCGGAGCGCTTGATACATGCCCCTCCTTCTCCGCCAAGTTGTTCTTGAACCTCTCCATTATCTTGGCCGCCGTTAATATTGCTTCGGCCAGGATGGTGTGTGCACGGACGGCTGTTGCGGCGGCGGCACCCTGCGCCCCCGGCCACGCCCGGTCCGTGCACCATGTCCCCCGCCCCATCAGCCCTTCATGTCGCACTTTTTGACGGTGCCTTTCTTTGCCTTCTGTTTGAGGTTGCGGACTTGCTGTGTAGCTGAGTTGATCCTCAAGTGCTCCACCTTCAGTAGATCCTGCACCTCTGCCGAGTCCGGCGGCTCGCCAATCGGGTTCATGTGATGGCGGATGCGAAAAGGGCGGGTATGAGGGTGGAGACTGCCAACGGTCGGGGCGGAGAAGGTGAAGGAAGTGTAGGGTTTTGACATGGAAACAGCGCAGACCGCTCCAAATGCACGGTTTTTTAATATAAAAACATCTTTTCTCTAACACAAAATAACTTTTCGATAAATTTTAAAGCTTCCATCGAATATATTTCTCTTCCGGAGAAGATCTTGCTTCTACTAGCACGCACAGCATTTTGGCTCCCGAGATCACATGCTCTCAGATGAACACTAAACTCAAAGTTTATTGCTATTTTCAATATCCGTACCAGCACCTTTTTTTACCAAGAAAAATGTTTATTTCCTTTTTGTTGCCGGCTATTGCAGGCTGCATGCGGCCACACAATCGTTGGAGTGTGTGCATTTGGCACGACCAATTGGACGTATCACTCTCGCAAGTTGTTGGGAAATCTGTCATCCGTCTATTTATCTTTACATGACAACGACCTGGCACGCGGAATGGTTTGGACATGCATGCGATGCAACGCGCTGCGGTGCGGCGCGTGGTGGTGCCCTTGGCCACACGGAACAAGTCTTGGTCAACCAGACATCCAACAAACGCTCACGACGACTCACTATTTGACTTCCATCTGTAATAATTTTCCTCACGACTAGATGATGCCCTAGCACGTAATTACGCGAATTCATTGTAAAATGTTTCAATGAGATTTCATCGTATGAATGGTTGTTGCATATATTTAATCAAATCATATGTGGCCTCCGTTACCAGTTAAAAGGGAGTTGGAAAAAGTCTGCGAGAGAAAAATTCAGTGTGAACCACGCTTGCATGCATCCATGCAATTAATTGCTAAAACTAATTGGGATGATGTGGTAACTGTAATGAGGTGGTATAGTTGCATGTTCTTTGAAATAAATTAATGGGATTAAGCTATTTAGATATAGAGAACTTCGTAAGGCTGGTCATAGTGGGGAGTAACTTAGACTAGTTTCATGCATATGACACTAGTTTGAGTTACTACCTTCATAATGCAAAGTAGTGTCATAGATGACTTTATTTATCAGCTTGTAGACTCATTTAGAAAAAAACGCTATGTTACAGTATGTTACTCTAGACACCTTTTTCCTTATTAACTACATGACACAAGCAAATTTGTCTTTGAATGCGTATGTTACTAGCTAAGTTACTCAACTATGACCAACCTAAAGTTACGAAAATAAGACAATAGCCACACCTAAAATTTACGTGATAATATATGTGCCTTGTTTTAACTACTTACCTGATAATATATGTGCCTTATTTTTGACTCGGTAAAAATTCTAGATATGAATTATGCTCCTTTACAGAGGCACTTCGATTGCACAAATATAATAGTTTGAAATATATTCATCGTGTGTCCAGTTAAAAGAAAAATGCAGCGGATGGGGGAGAGGGCAAAATTGAGGCCGTCTTTTTCACGATAACAATAGCGGTGCATGCTATCTTTATTTTACAAAAGGGCCTAAGGTTATATATTAAGTATCACAGGTTGTCGCAACACACTCTTATAGAAAATAGACAAATTCATTGAAGTCCTTGAGGGTGATGAAGTATTTTTTTTTCACCTGCATCCACGGGTGGCACGCCATGAACAAAGCTCATTGCACTAATTTTTTTTCATCCGATTTGATTGCGGTGTACAACCTAAGATGTCCACGTGCGCGCGTCCATCTATCTACGTGCGTGCATGCATGCATGCAAAGGTTAGCTAGCCATTCTGGAACTTTCGGCTCTGGACACCTAGGATCGACACGGTGCTGCTCCTGCCTACACGTATGTGCGCACGTAGTGTGGCTCAGATATTTCTAACCAGCTGAAAAGGCCAATCATAGGATACACACCACTAGTTAACTAGGAGTGGCTTGCAGCAACTCAACGGCCAATAATATATCAGGATGTTGCTTTCTCACTCTCCTCTTTTGTGTTGGGATAACATGACTCATCACACACCGCATACAAGTGATGTTTTTCTTTTTGCTGGACCATCCCGGTTTGCTGATGATATGATTAACACCTCCCCACCTAGCAGTTTTGGGCTGGACTTTTTCATTTCTTAAGCCGGACTTTTTTTTGTGGTTAAAAGGATTTATTTTTTTGTTGGAGTTGTTCGTTATGTGCATCCTGTTATGCAGAGGTGGGACATTAACACAGTGTGAGTGTATCACCTCGATATATCGATTGGATAAAAAATTCTTTTGTTTTTTTTAACGGATGCAATTTTTGACAAAAATCTAGGTTACAGATAGTAACATTTCTATATTATGGATCTAATAATAAGTTACTGTACTAAAGGGGGAAGCACTCAGTTTTTGTCCTTTTTTTTGAAAAAAAAATTGCACTTTACTGTTCATTTACGTGGCAACACAGAACATCAAAAGTGAACAGTGCCTATTAATAAACAAGGTTGAAAAAACGCCCACGGTTCAGAAATATTTATCAGTGTTATAAAAAAAACATGGTTTAGAAAGGAACTGAGATTTTGGTACACATCATTTCTCTTTCTCTGCTCCATCCTCACGTCCTTATATAAAAAGGTTAGATTTAGGATTTTTCTGCACATCATTTCTTTCCACCGCCGTACCGATGCAGTAGCACGTCGATCGTCGCCCGCTCCTTTCCAATGATGGTGCTGCCGAGGCACAAAACAGTTAACCGGCAATAAAATTTCATGAACAGTAATCCATGAGATAAATAAGTTATTAACAATTACTGTCCATTTTTACATCACAACATCAGCGAAAAATACACAAACAATTACTCGAACAAAACCGGAACAATGAACAGTAGTGGTGAACAGTAATCCAGATTTGGTTTTCTGTTACACATCATCTCTCTCCGCATGCTCCATCCTCGCATCCTTATATAAAAGGTTAGGATTTATGATTTTTCTACACATCATTTTTCTCCACCGGCGTACCGATGCAGAGCCGCCTCGATTGTCTCCCGCTCCTTTCTGTGATGGTGTTGTCGAGGCAGAAAACGGTAAACGGTAACAGTATATTTGCATGAACAATAATCCCTAGGGAAAATAAATTATCTGCCGATTACAGTCCATTTTACACCACGACAACAATGGATAGTACATCAAGAATTACCTGAACAAAAACGGAAAAAATAACCGAATAGCGTTAGAACTGTTAACCAAAACAATAGCCAAAATAGAAAACAAAAAGTAAAACCTTTAAATGAAGAAATACCTGAATAAACCACAAACATTAACCCATCCGGATATTAAACCGAAACAGTACCTGAATTGTAACCCAGAACAATACACCACAATAAAAACAACAAATCGGCACTATGCATTCATGTGAATAGTAATCCACAAGGAATAAAAAAACTCCAAAAAAACTAAGGCTTCTTCTCCCTCAGTGCATTCACCTACGCGAGGATAATAGCCGATGTTGTTGCCATTGTCTACCTCGCCTTCTCCTTCCCTATGGCCAGCCAGACTGAGGCTTCAACCATAATGTCGTCACCGAAGTCACCTCTAGGACGAGCTCCATCACGGCAGTCTATAAGCAGCCAACAAGAAAAGACAACATGAAAATAAAAACTGACCTCTTCACTCCATTCCCTAATCTATTTATTCGATAAATTCCAAGAAAAAGAGAAAAATACAAGACAATGAATCATCCGTGAAGGGTAATATTTGGTCAAAACGCTATTGTAAAACCAATTATTTCCGAGCCGCCAAAAGTTTCTTAACTATGGACATACCACCTATCCTATATCATAGTTTGGAAAGCGCATTGGGTTGAAACGTTCTGTAATCATATTAGCCTTTCATAGATAGAACATTTAAATAAGTCCTTCGTCAATTACTATCCATTTTTACACTACGACAACACTCCGTCAATTACTACCCGGTTTTACACCATAACAAATTTGGGGTTTAAATTACTTATAAAATTTAAAATTTAAAATTTAAAATTTATTAAATATATCCTTATTTGAGAAAGAATGAAATATTATCGACTTAGAACTAGATATGGAATATAGGTGAAAAAAATACACAAACTGGACAAGAAATATTTTCCTACTATAGGTCTACACATTGGTAACAATCCCATTCGATCTCATTATTGACCAAACATAACATATGACAAATGAATCCAAATACATATTACTACCGCACCCACCAATTTTTTTTCTTACTTACGAAAGGGGAAAATATGTGCTTACAAAAAACAGTAATAGGCTAACCGGCTTATCAATTCATTTCATGTTCGCTAGATGTCTACAAAAATCATGGGATAAAGATAAAATTCGTGTTTTCCTTTTCATTATATTTTCTCACATAATACATATTGTTGTTTTTGCTTATTCTGGAAAATACACGCAGAAGCGGTCATGGGTGCGGCGTGCGCCGCGCTTCTTCAGCGCTAGTAAGAACTAAATTGTTGGGGAGAGTCTGTTTATTGAAGAGTTTGATGGACTTCCATTGGTAAAACTTGGACCAAATTCTTTTGCATGGGTGGATTGAGATTGGACGGCTAGGATTGAACTTGCAAGCGGAATTCTGGATCTTCCTGGTCGAACGCGTCCAAATCTGATTCGTATTCCTCTTCTTCTTCCTGCATTTGAGCGGCTACATGACTGTCCTCAGACCGGGCACATGCTTCCTGAGGGGTAGAGCATAACTCCTATATCGTTGTCTTACCTTCACTTAGGCCATGCCCCTGATAGTGTCATTGTCGTGCCGCTCTGGCTCCTACAGTGTCATGTTGTCATCGGCACCACTCGAACTCTGAAGTTTTTCTGTGCTAAGCGATGTCATCCCACATCATTTTTGGTTACAGCTTGAACCCACCAATCTCCGTTGTCGTATTGTTGCCAGCTTCAGCACGGGCTCGTCGTCGAATGAAGAAGAGGGGATTGTCTGGAAAATAATTATTTTCCCTATTATGAAATAGCTAACATGCAATGTTTTGAGGTCCCAAGATGAGGATGATATTGGCATTCTGTGGTCCTACTACATAATTACAAGGGCGGCATGAAAACATTTCATGTTTTCTAGATAACACAGTATTTTTTTGTGATGAGATAACACAGTGTTTGGTTGGACGTTTTGGTTATGTGTAGTTTTTTTCCTTCTAATTGTGTTGGTTGTGTTGGTCATGTGTATTGTGTTATGCAGAGGTCAGATATTCGCTAGGTAAGATTGTATAGTTTGTTTTGCTAGTGGTTATAGCTAGTACGTTTTCCATATATGTCCAATAAAAAAGGGGGGATGGCTGTTTATTGAACAGTTTGACTACTTCAATTGGTCAAGGTTGGATTAATTTCTTTTGCATGGGTGGATTGAGATTGGACGGCTAGGATCACACTTGCAAGCGGAATTCTGGATCTTCCTATTTGAACACCTCCAAATCCGATTTGTGTTCCTCTTCTTCTTCCTGCACTTGAGCGGCTCCACGACTGTCCTCAGATCCGTCACGTGCTTCCTGAGGGGCAGAGCATAACTCCTATGTCATTGTCTTACCTTCACTTGGGCCATGCCCCTGGTAGTGTCATTGTCACGCCGCTCTGACTCCTATAGTGTCATGTTGTCATCGGCCTCATTGGACCTCTGAAGTTTTTCTGTGCTAAGTGATGTCATCCCACATCATTTTTGGTTGCAGCTTGAACCCACCCATCTCCATTGTCGTATCGTTGCCAGCTTCGGCACAGGCTCGTCGCCGAATGAAGAAGAGGAGATTGTCTGGAAAATAATTATTTTCCCTATTGTGAAATAGCCAACATGCGATGTTTTGAGGCCCCAAGATGAGGATGATATTGGCATTCCATGGTCCTACCACATAATTACAAGGGCGGCATGAAAACATTTCATGTTTTCTAGATAACATAGTGTTTTTTTTTTTTGCGATGAGATAACACAGTGTTTGGTTGGACCTTTTGGTTAAGTGTAATTCTTTTTCCTTCTAATTGTGTTGGTTGTATTGGTTATGTGTATTGTGTTATGCAGAGGTCAGATATTCGCTCGGTAAGATTGTATAATTTGTTGTGCTAGTGGTTATAGCTAGTACCCTTTCCATATATGTCCTGTTTATTGAACAGTTTGACTACTTCAATTGGTCAAGGTTGGATTAATTTCTTTTGCATGGGTGGATTGAGATTGGGCGGCTAGGATCGCACTTGCAAGCGGAATTCTCCATCTTTCCACTCGACGTGTCCAAATCTGATTCGTCTCCATTTTCTTCTTCATCCAATTGAGCAGCTCCACCCCCAACCTCAAATTGGGCACGTGCTTCCTGAGTGGCAGAGCATAACTCCTATATTGTTGTCTTACCTTCACTTAGGTCATGCCCTTGTCAGTGCCATTGTCGTGCTGCTCTGACTTGAATAATGTCGTGTTGCCGTCAGGCCCACTCAATGTCTAAAGCTTTTCTCTGCTCAGCGTTGTTATCCCACATCATTTTTGGCAGGAGCTCGAACCCACCCAGCTCCATTGTCGTATCGTTACCGGCTTCTGCACGGGCTCTCCGCCGAATGAAGAAGAGGAGATTGTCTGGAAGATAATTATTTTCCCTATTGTTAAATGGCTAACACGCGCTAATTTGAGGGGACGGGATGAGAGTGATATTGGCGTTCCATGATCCTAGCAGGCAATTGCAAGTGTGGCATGAAAACATTTCATGTTTTCTAGGTAACACGGTGTTTGGGGGTCCTTGTGTGATATGACGTTTCAAACCGTTGTTCACATTTTCTGGGTGTTTTCATATGTTGCATTGTACTCCCTCCTTCATAAAATGTAAGGCATGCTTAACTTTCTCTATTCTTCGACACACAATTTTAACTACTCCCTCCGATTCATATTAATTGATGTTGTTTTAGTACAATTTTGCGCTAAAGAAGCGTCTTACTATGGATCATATGGATTATGATTTGTCACTCATGGTATGTCTACAGAATTAGTATAAATATAATTGAAATAAAACTATTTTACAATATTATTTTTACAAGACAAATATATACTTTGTTATATATTGGTGGTCAAAGTCAAGTCGGATTCTTTCGATCTATGCTACTCTTCATCGGCGGCGGTTGTTGTTCTGGTGTGCTGGTCCTATGAGACCTTAGCACGACGACTTCCCGATTGTCTACTAAAACAAGTTTTGCCTGGCTCCGGTGAGGGAGGAGCAATAATGGCGCCGCGCCTTCGGCTCGCTTCAGTGCTTGTAGTCGTCGCTAGATGGTGTATAAATCTGAATGTAATTTTCATTATTTATGATGTTCGTTGTACTACCGTGTTTAAAGATGAATACATCGGATGTTTTCCTGTAAAAAAAGTTGCCCATTAACAAGCCAGGTTGTTGGCAAGAAATTAATTATTATTACTTTCCTCTTTTGAAAGCAATCGAGTTCGCCAAGTGTTCTGCATTTTCTTTACTTTGAAAAGTATCAGATATGCTAGAATACAAATGCTTTTGATAAAGGATGATGTATATACCATGCAGATTCTCCTGTTCCTTTTAGACAGCAGAGGATCTGAGTAGCTGACAGACTGATAAGTAGGAACATTCGTAGAAGCAAGCAACTGCAAGTGCATGGTGTGAAAAGTCTGAAGAAGCAACGATAAAGCCAAGAGAATGTTGCAATTAACAAGGTAAAAAGGTGAGATGCACAAAAGGTGATAGAGAAAAGGAATTACCTGAGGTTTTATTCAATTTGAGTCGCTTTCATAGGTCTATGGATGGACATGCATGGATTGATCCTCGCCTCCATGCCCCTTTTCACGGTTCGGAACAAATTGACTGCAAGTTCCACAAGAAGAAGAAGAAGAAGAAAACATAGTGAAAGCCAAGATACAGTGGAAACCGGTAAAAACCGCGTAAAAACTTTGTTTCAAGTTTCTACACATCACGAAATAAAATAGTAAGCATAGATATAATTTCTCGTTTCAGATCACATTCATTTGGGAATTACGAGAAACAGATTCACAATAAATAAAGACGAACAGTACAACTCTGTTGTTCATCTATATTATTTTTTCTTAAAATGAAGATATGAATGTTCACAAGATATGTGTCTACAATCCATAAAAAATCAAATCCAAATTCGAAACACGCATGGAGAAACTAAAAAGAAAAATCAGGATGTGAATATTGCATGCTTTTGTTCCTTTTTATTTTTGTGGCACTATTCATATGGATTTGTCCTTTTTATTTCTTAACATGTATCTTAAATTTGGATTTAAATCTTAGAGATTGTAGAATATGTCTTAATATTTTCATAAAAAATTAAAGCATTTAAATTTCTTTTCAACATGACCGGGCATAAGAGCAATTAAGGTGTGGGCGGGCACCTGATATTGTTTCCCTTTTTTTTGACCTGAAACAGTAGTACAATCGTTCTACGGCAATTGCATTAGCATAAATAAGCTACGTATTATAATATATACAAAATCTCAATCAAAGAGTTCGGCCTACTCCTGTTTTTGTAAAACCCTGAGGTAACATGAGAATTAGTGAAGGAACTGGTCAATCCAACTTGAAAGTTGATCCTCAAATTTGGCTTTGATGCTATGTCTGATCAGAAGTATATCAGACCTAAATGAAGCCCTCCAAGACTGAACTGATGTTGTTTTCGCCTTAAAAATTACACCATTTCTTTTTATCCAAATATTCCAGCAGCCCATAATATATACAAAAACTCAGTAAAAAAAAATCCCGCGTTTTGGCTCCCGGACGAACAGGAAGTAAAAAAATATTTGTTTTCAAATTTATTGTTGATGCAAGAGCACAGGAGCTCGGGCTTCATTTTGAGTACCGTACGAGCACGTCCTTTTTCTTCTTTTAATAAATTCATTAGTTTTTCCTTTTGTTGCCGGCTATTGCAGGCTGAATGCGACCGAACAATATTTGGCACGACCAGTTCGAAGCATCACTCGTTTCATTCCGCCTCCTCTTGCTAAAAATCATTTTTAAACCATCTTTTTTTGTTTTTCTACGACATAAGAATGACCTAACACGCGATATTGATTTTGGACATGGATGCAACACCTGCTGCCTGCTGGTGCCCTTGGGCTGGGCCACGGGACAAGTCTTGGTCAACCAGACATCCAACCAACACTGACAACGACTCGCCATGGTACGTGTACTTACCAGGATGCACACGGGAATCGATCAATTCTACTCCCTCCGTTTCTAAATATAAGTTTTTCTTAGAGATTCCATTAGAAGATTACATACGAATGTATATAGACATAGTTTAGAGTATATATTCACTCGTTTTGCTCCGTATCTAGTACCCTAGTGAAATCTCTAAAAAGACTNNNATTTAGAAACGGAGGAAGTATAATTAAAATTTCACAGCAATATACTCCCTCCGGTCCTAAATATAACTATTTTTAAAGATTTCACTACGGACTACATACGAATGCATATAGATATACTTTAAAGCAGTGACAAATCTAGTGTGATAATAAAGGATAGGCTCAAAACATCAATTCACTAAGCCTAATTAGCGAATACACTGCAATTGTTGCATGTAAAGCACCTTGATATAATTGTCATATGGTGTATTTAACTGAAATAGGATTTTGGAGGATAGGCTTCAGCCTATTGAAGCCCCCCTACTAGAATTTTTAGAGTATAGATCCATTCATTTTGCTCTGTATGTAGTCCGTAGTGGAATCTCTAGAAAAACTTATATTTACAAACGGGGGAGTATGCTATTAACACAAAAGCAGATACATGATGTCTCATGACACCTCGTGTCCGATTTTCTCCTTAAAAAAACCTTTGATGATAGATGCATTCGTTTGAGCAACAACTAATCAGGACGGAGGGACTATTAATAATATGAAAATACAAAGATCTTCATAAGTAACAAAAATTATAACCCTGTCAAAGGACCATTTAGCGATGATTACAAGAACATCAGCGAGCTGAAGGCATGGTCTGACAGTCATCATCACCCCTTCCTCATCAGAAATTAGGAACCGAGGAAGTCTTATTGTAGCAGAAAGTCGAGAAGTGTTTGTGCTAAGCCCCAAAGAACCAACGCATTAGAACAACAATAGGCATGGTCGATGAGAAGTGTAAATCGAATGGGTGATACATGCAAACTCAAACAAAAACAAGGGCCGACTGAGTCTAGACATATATGTCGAAGACAAAAGACAACCAAATCCACTGAAGATCAGCGCTAAACGGATCCAAGAGGTGGAGCAGAGATAGGAACAGGACGACATCATTCTAACTTTAAGATATCGCCGCCTCGCCAGGGCGACGAAGACACTAAAACTACCTAAAGCAAGGACGGGGTCAGCGGCGGAAGGTAGGGTCCGCCACACATCCAGGGCCATAGGGCCACCGAAGTCAGGGTGAACCGGCGCCGACGCCGGTAGGGGCGGGCTAACATCCCTAATCTCCTCTCGGTCACGTGTGGACGTAGACGGGAATATACTTGCCCCCCCCCCCCC
>CBMN010771708.1:0-10668 GCA_000582825.1 Hordeum pubiflorum | reverse complement strand
CCCCTCCTGGGCGGGTCTTACCATGGGGTTATATCCCCAACAATATGGCACATTTGGTGTGAGCGAAATGCAAGGATCTTCAGGGAGATTGATTCTGATGTCTACGGCGTTCTGGACGCTATCACAGACGATCTGCGGGAATGGTCGTTAGCTGGGGGCAAGCACCTGATGCCGCGAGAGTAGTGCATTTGAGGCTCTTTTTGTTTTCTCTTTATTTTTATTCTTTAGCTGGCTTTTAAGCTGGCTTCTGTACAGTTGACGCTCTTCCGCCGTTCTTCTATTAATACCAATCGCAGCTCTCCTGCGCTTCGGCAAAAAACAAACAAAGAGAGTATATGGCTAACTGAAGCTTTGTTTACGTAGTTTGACAGCTGCACTTCATTTCACAAATGATTGGATAACCGCCTGCTTTTACCTCCTGTGATCAGCGGCACTATCTTTCTTGCATCGCCGTCCCGTCATCCTTGAAATCCGCTTTTCCCTGTTCTCCAGCGCCAGCAATGATCTCGCAGTCCCTAACCCGATCGGTTGCGGCGAACTGTCACATTGCCGGTTCACCCTAGTTAAGACTGCAAGGCACCGTGGCGTCGTTGGCTCCCACTTGTTGTTGGCTCGCACTCCTCGCCATGGAGTCCGCGACATCCATGTCTCACACTCGGGACTCTATTGTTCTCCTTACTACTCTCTCTCCGTCTATAATGTAAGCACGTTTTTGGCACTAGTTGAATTTATGCTACATAAATTTTTAGTTGCCGAGAATTACCAAATGTGTAAAAAAAATAGAATCTGCTGAAAATTTAACAACTCAAGAATCAGTGTTTTGCATTCTTGTAGTTTTGCATCTAGTATTCTAGTGAATCACATACACTATGGGACATATTCACATACTACTTCCTTCCCAGAAGTCATGTTCTTGTTATCCTAAATCTATTAAACCAATAAATATTTGTACTTAAACCTAAAAGTATGGCTTCAAGCAAAACCAAAAACTAAAATAAAAAAACACAACTAGTATTTACGTATCTTTAAGAGACACGCTTCACGGTTCACTCGGCAACCTCTTGAATGATACTCAGAGCGCGCTTCAGCTTAATCTTCAGCCGCGACCGCGCCCCCACGACGGCGATCTTCTCATCGCTCTTCAGCGACACCGCGAACTCCCCGAGCGTCTGCTCGTTAAGCTTCTCGTTCAGCAGAACGTCCTCGCCGTCTTCCACCTCCTCGTGCACCGGCATGACGCGCACCTTCTTCCTCCCACCGCTGCGGCGCCCGCGCCTCTGCTGCGGCTTCTTGGCCGCGATCGCCGAGCTCGCGCGCACCGCAAGCGAGGCCATCTCGGCGCTGGATAGCGGCCGTCCGAGCAACGCCGCCGGGAGCACGAAGTATATCTGCCCCGGCCGGAGTACCTCGCCGGATGCCAGCGCCGGAGGGCTCTGGTCGAAGTAGAGCGCGTCGGAGTTGCACACGAAGAAGGACGCGGCGCCGCCGCCGAGGACGTCGGAGACGGTGACGCGCGGGCTCGCCGGGACCTCCTTCAGCGAGCCGTCCGCGGCAATGACCCTGACAGGCGCCGGCTGGTGCGGCTGCTGCGAGTGCGAGAGGCTGCCTCGGTGGCTGGAAAAGCAGGAAAGCTTCGCTCCCATGGAATCTTTGCGTGTGTGCAAGTGTTGAGAATAGTTTTTGAAGTTCGTTGGTGCGGAGAGATTAAAGGATGGTGGCGTATATATAGAGGTTATGTGCTGAGATCAGAGATGTGACAAGAAAAGGGAGACAGGACTTATCGCTTCAATCCTTTGCTTCTTGTCCAATTGTGTAACGGCACATGCACCGCTTGGAAATTCCTTCCTTTTCTGTTTTTGGAGAAAACTGAGAATTTATTCTGTAGTAATAAGATTACAGTCAGCTAAGACAAACTCCGAAATACAGTTTGGAACATGATGCAATCAAAATGCGGTGCTATCTCTTTCTACCATGCTTAGTTAAACAATCGGGAACCCTATTATACTGTCGATTAATTTTCATCAGAATAAACTCTCGGCCTTTCAGAAGATACTTAATCTCAAAATATATTTAAGAAACATTAACAATAACAAAAGCACCTAATCTTTGAAAATCAAATAATATACTAATACCTAGAAGGAACTGGGTTTCCCCTCAAATAATACGAGAAGAAACACATTTCTTCTCCTTCTTTTGTTACTCGGATATAGTTCTTGCTTATCAAATCATAGTGTAATGAACAAAAGCTTCATTTTCCTACATTTGTCAGGATGTCGACAGACATGTTTGAAGGAGTACCCAACTTTCATAGCCTCGAGAAATAGGTGTCGGTGGTACTTAGTTCACGCCATTTACCAACACAAATGAACATATATGCCACACATATGTTACTTAATGTAGGAAATGCAAACATAGCTTGGTTAAATAATCTTCGACATCTACAAAACCCCATCTTTACAGGCCCTGCAATGCAAAATTCACAAGGAAGCAAAGCCAGGGGAGCTATCGTGAGCGCTGACGCACGCCATTGCCGCGTTTGTGCGAACTGACACCAGGTAGATATCCACTGCTTCACCGTTAATCTGGAAACCACGCAGACAGCGACGACTATTCCCCCGCCGGACAGAAGCTGCTTATTCCTCAGCGAACACTGACCAGTGACAGTGACTCATCCGTGCGCCCCAAACAATCGCCACGGGCTTCATTTTCCTGCACGCGCCGGCGCCGCGGCTTCGCCAGCGCTTCCATCACAAGAGAAACAGAGAACGTTCCGAGCCAACGGCGTGGAAGAGGCAGAGATGAGATGATTTGGACCCCAGCGGTGGCCCGCCGTGGCCGGACTATTACTGTTCAACGTCTCCGGCCCGACAAGTCGTCGTCGTCGCTTCGTTGCCTTCCTCGATCGATCAGTCGTGGATGCTCAAGAATAAATTTTAATTGTCAGTCATGCCTGGCTCATTCCGTTTTTACTGGCTGGACGATTCCATATGATTTATCAGACTAGTAATTATCATGGATAGAAGAAGAAAAGAGTCAACGACATGCATCTTTTGTAGATGCTGCTATCGAACCAATTATGCAGACAACACCATTAATCAGTTCAGTGCAAATTTTCCCTCGAGTTTGTGTGCCTTTTCTCCTTTCGAGTTGAGGGTTCAGAAAGTTGAAACAAACAGTATAGTGGACTGCATTATTATTATCTCTACGTTTTGCAGTGATCCAGAACGCCCCTGTAGTATCAGTATCAAAGCTTCTCCGTCAGTCAATATTCAGCAGCAGCGGGGTGTATCGGATTCAGACCTAGCAAAGCCGATCAATCCGGGGACGTGCTTCGGCGACTGATGACAGAGCAGCGATTCTGGGTTCTCGTCGTGCCCTGCCCGTGCCTGCTAATTCTTGACCCCGCGGTCTTCTTCCTCGCTCCTCGGTTCCTTGCTGCTTCTCCTGTCGACGTCGGGTCCTCTGCCTCGGCCGGCGTCTCTCGGACGTTAAATAACGGGTTCGGTGCATTTTGATTTGAAAACTCTATGGCATGACGCGACGACGTGCATCTGAGCCTCTGCGAGTCGCCATGCGTGCGGTTGAACAGTTAGCCAAAAGTAAAGAGAACCCGTCGGTTGACTCGAATAGTCATGGTTGTCAGGAACGTTATCCGCTGGATACGACCCTAAGGTCATTTCTAACTGATAACCCAAAAATTAAAAATTAGTGAAGTATCACTAACGGTGGCTGCACCTAGCCGATTCACTGCTGGTCACAGTGGGAGTAACTTAGCTAGTAACATAGCGCATTTTAAGGCAAATTTGTTTATGTGTCATGTAGTTAATGAAGAAAGAGGTGTTTACATAGCGCATTTTAAGGCAAATTTGCTTATGACTCATCTTTCCTAACTTTGCTTCACCGACATAATATGTTTACTGTAGCATAGCGCGTCCCGATAAAAGATGAGTCTACATGCTAATAAATGAAGCCATACATGAGACTACTACTAAGTTACTTTGCACTACGAAGATAGTAACTTAGACCGCCTTAGTTAGCGAGTAAAAACCAGGCTTTGTAGTTTTTTTTGTCCTAACCGCATCAATTTCAAGCACTACACAATATACATCTTAAAAACATTCAAATTAAAACGTGCATAGCATAACCGTCATAACATACAGTTTCATCATCGCGTTTTTCAAATTAAAACATGCAAAATTCACCCAAAAGACATCACTTCAAACAGGATGTTTGATTCAAAATCACCACAAACATTGCATGTATATGTTGTCAATCAAGCCAACCAATGACCACCATCACTCCCTCGGCCACCACCACTCAAGCGAGGTCGTTGGCGAAGAAATCGACTCCACCATCCTCTTGGCCACCATCAACACCGCCATCCTCTCGGCCAGCACCATCAACACCACCCCCTCGGCCACCACCATCAACACCACCCCCTCGGCCACCACCATCAACACCACCCCCTCGGCCACCACATCACCACCATCACCGCCACCACACCCCTCGGCCACCACCAACATTTCGAAGAGAGGCTTCCAAGATTTCTCCACGAGTAAGCTCCCAATACTTTCTCGCGGTTTCATCCATTGTGTTGCCGACTGCCACCGCCACTCACGCTGGAGCAGTGGCCGCAAGGCCTCCGGAGTTGCAGCACGATGCACCCCTTTGGCCTTCTTCATCTTCTTCTTTGCGGTTACCTCGACGAGCGCCGTCACCGCAACTGTCGGCTTTCGAGCATGTTTGGCTCTGGCAGGTCCGGTGGGAGGGCGGTGGGCTGTTGCCGGAGA
Organism: Hordeum pubiflorum; assembly: GCA_000582825.1. Classification (NCBI taxonomy): domain Eukaryota; kingdom Viridiplantae; phylum Streptophyta; class Magnoliopsida; order Poales; family Poaceae; genus Hordeum; species Hordeum pubiflorum. Next base: position 5,878 of record CBMN010771708.1, on the reverse strand, counting down.
GGCGGTGGCCACCCCGGAGTCCATTGGAGCGATTGGAGGAGGAGCTTGGACATGATGGGTCTTTTCACCCTCAAACTCTTCGTTGGCGCGGGCCGTGGCGCGTAGGTGATTTCCGGCAGCGAAAAGCCGGTGACTGTGGCCGGCGGGGTGAAGGAAGGGCCCGGGCTATCCATTTCGGCCAGCCGGACGGTCATCGATGGCGGCAACGGGGCGTGGTGGCTGCGCCGGCGGGAGATTGGGAGTAAAATAATTACTCGGCTGCGTCGGGATGGAGTAAATTTAGGAAAATTTGAGGGGATATTGGGAGGTGGAGTAAAATAATTACTTCACTAAGACTTTTAGGGGATCGGCTAGGTGCGTCGTAAGGGAGTAAAACAGAATTTTTACCTCCTTGTGGCTTTCTAGGGGATCGGTTAGAAATAGCCTAATAAGTAATAAGAGTTTGATCCTGACAATTTTGTATATAGTACATTACTAAATGATGGATTGTGCTGCTGCCAGAAACAGTTAGGCCATTTCTAACCGATCCCCTATAACTGGTTAGTGGAGTAAATGTTCGCTTTTACTCCACTAACCGGCACCTAGCCGATCCCTTATCCGCCGTAAGGGAGTAATTTTTTTACTCCGGCCCCAAATTTCTCCCGAAATATACTCCACTGCTCGGCATGCGAGTAAAAGCCACGCCTCTCCCTTCACTCCCACGCCGCTTCTGCGCCGCCACCGCCCCTCTCACCCCCGTCAGCACCCGCCTGACGCCGCGGACGCTCCCTAGGCTTCGCCGGCGCTTGGATTTGCGCCTCCCTGTGCCTCCCCGCCCCGTCCCCAACGTAGAACCGGCGACTGCACCTTGCCATGGGTTGGCCGGGAACCGGACCGCACAACACCAACAACACCTCCGCGCCGCATGCAAATATCGATTCGTCCTCTAGCCACTCGAATCTTTCCCGTTGGTGGTTCGCCGACAAAGACAAGCTCGGTCAACGCCTGGGCTCGGTGCTGTCCCGGCGGCTCGTCGGCTCACTGTTGCCGGTCATAAAATGCGACCACTGCTTGTTGCAGGTGGTGCACCGAGTTTCTACCACACCGGAACCTCCCGGATGGTTGTTCTTCAAGTGCAAAAAGGATGGGGTATGTGCTTGTTTAGATTCGGTTGTTCACCGGATTCGACGCAATTTTGGTTGCTCATTATTTCTTAAAATTTGTGTGTAGGAAGAATGCAAGTTTTGGTATTGGGAAGAAGAATACATCAATTTATTGATAGCAAAAAATTTGATAGATGTTCGTGCACTCGTTGCTAGAACTGAGGCTAGAGATGAGACTAAAGGGGAAGCAACGTCTACTTTTTTAGAATCGAAGAAGAAAGAAGTGTGCAAGCTCAAGGATCCGCAGATCAACAATGAAGACATCAAGAAGGTATTAATCTAACTAGTAGGGGCAGCTATGGAAGTTGGATATCTTTTAACATGTATAATTGTGGTTCTTGTTTTCTTTGATCTTGTTCTCGTAGCGAAGAATTGGTGAATTAAGTACTCCAATGTATCAAAATTTTGTTGAATGAAATAAAGTGGAAAAAGAAATGTGTTTCGGTAGCCGAAAATGAAATACAAATGAAAATTTATTTTAACTCCGTTAAATATAGGGGATCGGTTAGGTCCGTCTAAAACTTAGTGGAGTTAATATACTCTACTAAGCTTTTACTCCACCTGATAGTCTACTATTAGAACATGCAGGGAAGACATGCCTGGTTAGACCAGCTCCCTCCGCTCCCACGACGCGCCCCGCGAGCACGTCACGGGGCCTCCAGATTCGCCGCCAGCGCTAGTCCTTCCCCGTCGTCCACCCCTCTTCCTCGCCGCTGCCGGAGGGCGTCTGCCGGGCGAAGCCCATGTGGCGCTGGCAGTGGCGGGGCTACTCTCCATCCTCCACTGGTCAGGATCCCGGTGGCGCGGGCCGCCGCTCGTGGGGGAGATGGGTCTGGCGGGGGCCTCGGCGGCAGGGACGCATGGATCCGGTAGCGGTTGCGTTGGTAGGCGGCGGTGCGACAGGGGTCTGGACCAGCGTGGCTTGTCTGGATCCCTAGGGTTTGTGGAGGCTGCGGGTGGCGGCAACCACTAATGGAGAGGGCGCCTGCCCCTCCTTGATGGGGGGTGGCATCGGTGCTGCGGTGCGCTATCTTGTCCGCGCTGGTTGGCAAGGCGCCGGCGGGCCTGGTCCCGATCTGAAGATGGTGGCTGCACCGGTGCCTGTTCTCCTCTGAAAGCGGGTTGGCATTGCAGTGGAGGTGCGGGTGTCATGGGAATGATCCTGACAATAATACTAAGGGTACGAATGAAGGGACGAAGCCTAGCTACGGCGCAGGTGTAGCACTCGGATTTAGCGAGTTCGAGCCCCTCTTGGAGGAGGTAAAGACCCTACGTCTCGTGCCCGGAGGCTTGTGTTTTCTCTGGGGTGTGTATTTACAATGGAGTGCTGAACCCTTGTCCAGGATCTCGGGGGTGGCTTATATAGAGTGCACCTGGACCCACCGAGCGCCATTACAAGGGCATTTAATGAGAGTAACTACGGGGGTTACTGGTAACGGCGGCTCTAACTACTAACGTTACACGTAACGGTAGTCGTAATTATACATTATGTACAATGCTAAGTCCTCGACCGTTGGAGCTCCCACGTCCTCCACCTCTTCTCTGTCCGAGTGATGGAGTCCGTCTGACTGGAGGGAGAACATCCAAGTGACTTGATAGGTCCGAGTGGATCCAGGCTTGTCGTCTGAGTGCATCCGTAGTCTTGAGACTTCACTTCATGTGCGTAGCCCTATGTGGGCTCAGGAAGTCCACTCGGTGACCCTACCACTAGTAGGCGACCTCATCATTAGCCGCCGAATCGGTTGGGGTTTGGCTGGATGAGTGAAAGGTGTCTCAGAGTGCCGCCAGCGCCTCGAGGGTGCCTGCCTAGTGGCTTAGAGCAACATCCCTTCGGTTCAAGTTGAAACTGCAACGGATTCAGGATTTACGAGCCCGACTGATCGGAATGGCTTGACTGCCCGACACAGTCAGATGATATTAGATCATCTCTCGGGAGAAACAACCCATCGGTCCATGCGCAGGCTCGTCGGTGACCCTGAGTGATAGCATAGGAGCGAAGGTTGACCTTCCAGGTATCCTAGTGGAACCCCTGTGACGACTTCCAGAGCATCCGAGTGAACGGAGACCTAAGAGGGATATTTGGCGGACCGATATGTGTCGGGATGGACACGTGGACGTGGAGACCACCCGGACCATCCCGCCATGAAATTTCCACGGATTTGAAATCATGGGCAACGCGCCCACGGGTGCGGGAGCAGTTGTGCCGTGATAGTGGGGCAAGTGGACAAGACGCCTCAATTTCCGCGCCGTGGATGTCGCCACGTGTCTCCGAAGCGCTGTCTGCGGGATTTTGCGGATCTCGCTCCGTTCGTGGATTGATGGCCAGAGATGCGCGGATCCGCATATAAGAGGAGGCAAGCGGCGGGGGAGAGAGAACCAGATCTCACTTTCCCCTCCCTCGACACCTCCTACACTCGGCCGAAACCTCCGCCCGCTCTTCATCCTCAACTCGCCCTTCTCCACGCCATCCCATCTGAAAGAAGATGATGCGGAGCTCGACTGCGAAGGCAGAGCGGGCGAAGAAGGGGTCACGCGGGTCATCATCGAGCGCCGGAGCGCAGACCGGCTGGATCCAAGGCGACTGGATGTCGTCGCAGGTCACCGAGGGCCGCCTGCGGGAGCTGGCGACTGCCGGAGGCGGGAGAAGTGGAGCCTTCGCCGTGAGGGGACGAGCGAGTCCTCCTAGTCACTCACATCGAGCGATGTTTTTCTCTGCGCCCGCATTCGTTTTTCCGTGCCTTCCTTGCTTATTTTGGGGCACAACTTCACCACCTTCCCCCAAACGCCATTTCCTATTTGGATGCCTTCGTTTCCTTGTGCGAGAACTTCATTGGATGTCACCCACACTGGGGACTTTTTAAATATCTGTTCACTTGTCGTGCCATGACCATGAAGAAATCCTCTCCAAGTGGAAAGAAGACCAATCTCAACCAGCTGCGCGGGGGGTTAGGCGTGCAGCTTAGGGGTAAAGTTAGTTTTCCCACCATGTCATTCCATGACTCGGTGAAGGGGTGGCAGGACTCCTGGTTCTATTGCAAGGACGTCCCTGTCGCTGGTGGTCAGTCGGGCCTGCCACCTTACTCGGTGGAGCGAGTGCAATCTCCTCCAACTTTGCTCGTCGCAAAGGAGGAGAAGACGGATGTAGACATCTTGGTGACGGCGGTAGTGACCATCGTCAATAAGGGACTCAACGGGCTGGATCTTCTGGAGGTTTTTCTTCAGCGGAGGATTCAGCCCCTGCAGGCCAGGGTCCGACCAATGTGGACTTACGAGGGGCCGGATGACTCCATGCGCGTTCACCCGGAAGAACTCGACCCAAAGGAGGTGGAGGCGAAGATCAAGTCCATCACTTCCGCATGTGACAACCCCAGGGGCAGCCGGCTGGTCCCTCCCTTCGACTCTGAGCATCAGCTGATTGATGTAAGTTCAGGCTTCCGTCATCAGTGCATGTTTAGAATTTTGTCCGACTGTGTTTGATGCATCTCCTTTTTTCATTCGACAGGTCTTCCACGAGCTAGTCAGTCTGGTGCCGGTCGTGAACCAGGAACCGAAGGACATGGCTAGCGACACAAAGCGCCAGGAGGAGTCGGCCGACAACGACGACGAGGGAGAATAAGAGTTTGTCGTGGAGGATGACTCTGAAGAGGGGGACAAGGCCGAGTCATCTCCGTTGGAGAACGTTCCGACCGAGTGCCACTCGAAGACGCGACAGGATCCGAGTGCTCGCGCCCGGGGGCCAGGCGCTGCTCGTTCGACCGCTCCAGCCCCTCCCACACGTACCTCCAAGCGCACGCAAGGCGAAGCTGCTGAGCCACCCGAGCGGGTGGCCAAACAGCCCAAGGTCACGGCGGTCAAACCCCGGAAGGCCGCCCTGCCGCGCATAAAAGTGCAAGTGCTCGTGGCCTTGACGTAAGTTCCCAATATGCTCGCTTAACTTTCCATTCGGCAATCTTTTCTTTCGAGTGGCCTTTGGCCGACTGACTCGCTTTGTTGCAGCGCTGATACTTCTTCCGCTTCGCTGGACCCCAAGGCTCCGGACAAGGGCCAGGCAGAGGTGGATGCAACGTCCTCTAAAAGTGATTTCTGAACTTATTCGGCATTCGCCTGTTCGTCCTGTCTTTTCTGTGCTTTTGATGCCTGAGTGTTCTTGATGGCCTGCAGGGCCCCACGAGGTGATCGAGCTCGAAGGGGACGACAAGGTCGACCCGCCGAACCCTTCGGCTGACACATACGTCGTGATGCGGGACGCTTCACCACCCAGAGTGGATAAGGTTTTTCCGGCCAAGGCCTTGACTCCCGCTCTGGGTGCCACCCCAAGGGCCGGAGCCGCACTCGGGGCTGGCCTATCAGCCACTCCGCCGATTTCTCCGGTGGCCAACATATTCACGCGGCATCACGTCCCGGAGGATTAGGTGGGCGCGGGCAAGGAGGCCCTTATCCAGGTGGAACTGATGAACAACCGACTAAAGGAGGCATATAACGTCAGTGAAGCTTTGAAGAAGAACGTTCGAGTAAGTACCATCGTAAGTACCAATTTCAGTCAGAAATTTTGATCTTGTTTTTTGTTTGGTAGGCTTGATCCCCGAGTGAGTTTTCATGAGACACATCCACTGGGTGTTCTCCTGTTCCAGTGGGGGCGCGCTGACCGCACCCACTGGGTGTAGTCCCTGAGGCTACTGTTGACTCTAACTGTTGGAAATATGCCCTAGCAGCAATAATAAATTGGTTATTATTAT